>JARQZK010001654.1:0-75000 GCA_030704885.1 Cynegetis impunctata
TCAGTATGGCAGTTAAATTGTGGTCAGTTTATGATACAGTGAGAAGAAATTATATTCACCATACTTCTAGTGGGCAGTACAAAAAGTGGGTGGCCATACTTGAAATTGTACAAATGTTGCATAAAATTTTAAAATTATTTAATCACATTGTACGTATATCACCCACTCTACAGGTTATGGCATTATAAAAAAATTTATGTTTCTAATCATAAAAACAACTACTAGACCAAATTTTCAAAGTGAAATGGGTGTATTCAATTTGGATCGTCGGAATAGTATGTGCGTGGTGATTTCGTACAAGGTAGATAAAAAATAATTGTTTTAAAAAAAATCAGCCTGTAAGAAATAAATTTGAAAAAAATTAAGAAAACATTCTCAAAAAAGTATGGTGGACCTGAACACCCACCGGAGAAGTATGGCATATTAAGAAATCTATCTTGCTAACTTTCAACACATCTAAATTTTATTAAATTCCAGATAAGAAAAAGAATTTAAAATCAGCCTATTGTACGTTGTAAAATTTCGAAAGACTGCATGTAATAAATAACATCATTGCTTCAGTGGGTTAGAAACTGTACCTTTGTAAATTGCTAATTTCCTTTTTATACGTCTCAAAGCCCACTCCCTCTAGTATTGTTCCATCAGAAATTTTTCTACGGTAAGTTTCATTCTCCTCCTGAGCTTTCTTCAAATCAATTCTTGCTTGTGTTAGTTGAGCTTCCAATTCTGATATTCTGGACTCATAGACAATCGGCGGACCTTCAAAAATCTGTTTTTTCTTCTTTGA
This sequence comes from Cynegetis impunctata, assembly GCA_030704885.1. Classification (NCBI taxonomy): domain Eukaryota; kingdom Metazoa; phylum Arthropoda; class Insecta; order Coleoptera; family Coccinellidae; genus Cynegetis; species Cynegetis impunctata. The sequence goes on from JARQZK010001654.1 coordinate 788, forward strand.
TGGAGACTTCAGACGCTAATTCGAATAGTTTTTTTTAAATATGATTAATTTATATTATGCATGAATGTTTTCAATTGAAAAACTATTAGATATTCAGATACAATTCGACACTTCGAGGTTCTATACAACATATGTATAAATTTCTACAAATAATTCAATATTAATTTAAGAAAAAACTCAATTTGAAAATTATCAAATAACCTTCTAGCTATAAGTGTCTACACTTAGAAAGGAAATGCCACTTGTTTCATTCCTCCCTCAGATATTTGCCGGGAGGCGGGCTGCTTTAGTTATGGGAACAAACTCCTTCAGCCAGATCAGAGGATGCACTTGTATGTATAAATGCATCAAGGAAGGGTGAGATTGGATAATTATGGAACATACACCATACACCATGAGACATGACGAATGCTAGTCAGTGAGCCTGAAAACTTGTCAACTAGCTCGGTTCCACTCTCCCTTCTATTCGCTACTTCTATTAAGATACAGCTAAAATGAACCGCAGGAAACGTACAAACTCATAAATGTCTAAGAAGAACACAATAGTTGTCTTCATGGATATGGTTCTTTATTTACAGTACTTGACGTGGCTTATGTATTCTGCGATTTTTATAGGTCACAATTTAGTTGTCATTGATCATAAACAGCAAATAAGAAAAAGTTAGGCATCACTTTGTGATATTCCATAACAATATTATTAGAAAAAAATATGTTTGACTTAATTATTTAATAAAACCAAACATGTGTATTTTTAATAATAGGTATTGATAATTTTCATTAAAAATTTACTTTTCTTGTTCTTATTCCTGATAAATTAACCGCTCAGTCGACAAGTATATTTTACTCACATACTTCTGATAAACAGTTGGATTAAATTTAACTATTATATTCGCAATACATATATTTCCGGTATTCATCTCCTTCTTATCAAAAATTCACCGCTACAATTGAAGTAGCTAAATTTCATTTGAATATAGCGGCAGGAAAATCTACCTGCTTGTTGTAAATCAGAATTTTATTATATAAGCTATTTTTAAAATTCATTATCCCTTTGATATCCAATTTTCCTTTTTTCGTCACCTGGGTATGTGTGTCCGGTTTAATCCATATATATGAACTAATTTTTATCATTTTTTATGAGCTATTCTCGAGAAAACTGAGAAGAAGTGCCCTTGACGCACACAGGAGTTTACAATTTGAGGGTGCAAGCAATATTACTAATTTTTGTTATAATAAATGATAAATTTTTATATTATTTCGGATTTTTCACTATGGAATGTCTTCTCTGATTGAATTTCAAAAACAAATTGAACTTAGTTTTTCTTCTAACTGATGAAATTAAATTTTACTTTTAGATTTACTCAATTAATAAGCTGAATTTTCTCCGATAACGATTTATGTTCAAATCCAGTATATATATATATATATATATATATATATATATATATATATACATATATATATATATATATATATATACATATATATAATATATATATATATGTATATATATATATATATATACATATATATATATATACATATATATATATATATATATATATATATATATATATATATAAATTTGACGTATTGATGAAAGGCCACTACCCATGTTTTAAATACCGACCAACTTCATAAACATGAATAAAACTCTGACAAGATTTTAAATATACTACATATATATATATATATATATATATATATATATATATATATATATATATATATATATACATATATATATATATACATATATATATATATATATATATATATATATATATATATATATATATATATAAATTTGACGTATTGATGAAAGGCCACTACCCATGTTTTAAATACCGACAACTTCATAAACATGAATAAAACTCTGACAAGATTTTAAATATACTACGAATTATCATAGACGAAATATATCAATTCGAAACGTATAAGTGAAAACATATGTAAGTAGCAAATTAAATTAGTGAAACAAAAGTCAAAAGTGTCAAACAAATTTTCTTATGTAACAATAAAATAAGGACATGCATCAATAATAAAATAATTTAGAAAATTTATTTTTAAGTTTATGTTTCGTGAAATTTTATTCATGATATAAATTGTCTCATAATGAAATTATCAAAGTATTTTTTCAAAATAAAACAATGTTTTATTTTACCTTATTTTTCAATTCATTTTCGGTTTCGGTTTCATCTGTTTCTGGTTCTAATTGGTCGAATACTGATTTCATCAATTTGGTCTTCTGTCTTTCATGTAGGGTTTCATTCTCGCTTATCACGTCTTTCACTTTACTCAATAGAGAAGTAAGTTCTGCCTGAAATATCATTTATTCACATCTCCATAAGTTCATTACGTAAATACATGTCCCTAAATAAAAATTCATATAATGGCCTAGCATAGATACCCATGTGTATGTATGGAATAACCTAGACTAAAGCGAATACTAAGATATGCTTAGTCCTATTATCCTTCAGGAGAATAAGTCAGATATACTTTATAAGTAACGCTCTATTAGAGTTTTTTTTTTAAATGTGGTCAATACATCAATAATTAATCGAATCTATAGATACCTACGAGTATTTATATTTTCACCTTTATTAAAGAAAATACTACGTTTTATAATGTAGTGTGCTACTGAGTCACACACTACAAATGAGAAGCTTTCAAAACAACTATGGACATTCAAATGTAAACAATTAATCGTATATATATATATATATTTATGTACGTATGAAGTTATATACTAAATATATGTAAAAATGCAATGTAAAATCCTCTAGTATCAAAGTGATTCTTCAAAAAAATGAGTTAAATATAGTTTACTTAAAGATCTTTAAGTCCCATCAAAAAAACGGAGGACATCCTTTTGTAAACAATTAATCGAGTTTATAGATAATTATGTGTACCTATGTATCGAGAATGGGGAAAATACTGAAATTCTATGGCAACTAATTATTCAGCAAAATGAGACTGCTGTAAATTATAAATGAGTATCCTTATTTTCTTCAAAAACAGTAACAACCATATATAAACAATTAATAGAGTGTTGAGCTAATTATAGTGTGATAGAGTTACTCAAATTGAAGAAAATTCTAAAATTCTATGGTATGTGCGGAACCAATCAGCTCAAAATAATTACATATGACGGTCCTTCTTTTCCTAAAAAAACAGTGACAACAATAAGTAAACGATTAATTGAGTGTATAAATACTTATGTGTATATGTGTAGTTACCCAGATTGATGAGAATACTGAAATTGTGTGGTGTGACTCATTCTTCAGCAAAATATTTCAGCTATAAATTTCAAATGACCGTTCTTCTATTCCTAAAATCAATTCTCCCCATATCTCAGAAACCAAAATGGACTATGAAAATTCTACTAGCGCCATCTTTACTTTCAAGAAGTAGCGCACTGTTGTGAAAACAGCAAGCTGCTACCTTTGAAAACATCTATTTATCTATTTCATATATTCGATAAAAAAAATATCTGCAGCTTAAAAAATTTTTTCAATGTCCACGCTGAGGTAATCATTCATATAAATATTCTCCACAATTTCAATTACAAGTCACTGTTCAACAGATGAATGACAGATTGCAATGAAAAAGAACAAATACTGAGTGTAGTAGCATACTAATAATTTGGAGAAATATAGTTGAGCACATCATTCCGCAAAATCAAGAAAAATAATACTTCTTTGTATTTCAAACCAGTGGTAGACCTTTATAGCCTTATTCATTCCACGAGAGAAGAAGATTAATATAATACCAAGTATAATTCAAGTACCGTAAAGCGGTGTTACTTTACCAATGCAGGTGTCTTTGCCAAAATATGCACATTTTGCAATATTTTTATTTTTTGAACATTTGGCAACAGTGCTGGAGTCGGCAACAAAGCAAAGTGACGGCTGAACATGTCTTAACCAAGACCTGTTGCGCGGGATTCTTCAGTGGATCGTTAGCATCGATGCGATGCATAGAGGTGCGAGTTGGCAGGTAATAATTTCAGATTTTAAAAATACGAAATGCTAAGGGTTGATGACAAAATGTGACTACAGCTTGAGGGTTAACAAGTGTTTTGTTAAGTAGTATGTTTATTTAGCTAATTTGTGTGTGATTTTCAAAACATTTCTTAAGTATTTTAGAAGAAAAACGAAAATTTAGTCAAAGGGGAAATTTTCGAGGTTACTTTGCCATTATAGGTATATATATTTTTAATTTTAATATATATATAAATTTTGCTATAGGAGACTTTGTAGTGGTGGTATTTCCAACAAAACGACTGTGATAACACAGTAACACAGGAGTTTGGGAATATGCTTTTCCCACGAATTATACATACTATTTTTTCTCCGATCGTTGATTTACATTTAAAAAATTAATTAAAAAATATTTCATCCAAGATGTAATCAAGTAAGTTTAAATAGGTTTCTCTATGTTCATATTGAAATATAGAAGTGGTAACCATGGAAATTACTCTGTTATGACAAAAGTAAAATAATTTTAAAGCCGGTTTTGTTTGATTCGTTGTATTTTATAAGGAATTAAAAAGGAATTAGTAAACATGAACACTGATAGTGATTATTTGTTGTCTTGCACGGCTCCTGAACTAGTAGAAGCCGCGAACGTGGCTTCACTTAATTTACTTCCGGCGAAATCCAGAGAGAAGTATGAACTTGCGTACCAACGCTTCATGAATTTTTGAAGGAAAAACAACAGTTCATCCTTTTCTGAGAATGTACTGATGGCTTATGTTGCTGAATTGGTTAAAACAATGAAATCTTCGACGTTGTGGGCACATTATTCCATGCTTCGATCAACTTTCTCTGTTGAAAATAATATTAATATTGCCCAGTACCAAAAACTGAGAGCAGTTTTAAAACGTCAAGCTACAGGATACAAAAAATGTAAATATTAACAACAATTATAAAAATTAAAACCATACTTTGTTTCATTTTAATGAAATAATCCATTTGTTACATTACCGCACGCTACAGCAAAGCGGTAAGAATATTACCGCACTGTTATTTTCTAATTGCTTAGCAACTGACCACTATTCTGGAATGTTGAGCTTTGCGCATAGAAAACAGGTCAAAATATTGTCACTTTTCCCACGATCGGAGAAAAAGCATTTTATAGTACAAGTTTTGGAGGCAGACAATAAGGCCGAGCCGGTGATAAAGTTTATGCGAAAAAATACTAGTAAAGAAAGGGAGGCATCTTAATTTCCTGTTGTCGATGATATATCGCAAATACAAGAGATGGACATTGTTCAATGCCTTAAAAACCCAAAAATATATAGAGGATTCCATCATTTTTCGGAAGATTTATCTTCCTATAATCTTGCCTAAAGAGTGATTTAAAATGAAATATCTTTAGAATTTTGTTTAAGTTTCCTTTTTCACATCCCGCCAAAGAATTTGAAGGCTGATTATTATTAAAAGATTATTTTTTAGTTTTTTAGGATTAACATGTTTTGTTTGTTATTAATGTAGTTTATAAGGTTCAAAGAAAGACTTTTGTTTGTTTTTAGAAGTTAGAATCTGTTTTTCGTTTTCTAAAAAAAATGATAAAAAATGTTTTTTAATTACCTGTGAATTTTTTTTTGTCCTCAAAATTTTTTAAAAACATATTTAAGAGGCAAACTAACCATTTATCGTATCACAAACTGCCAAAGAAAGCGTTTTAAAAGGGTTGGCAAAGTCTTACTGATTGTCAGGTGACTTTGCTAAATTTTTTACCAAAAAAAAAATATATATTGGAGTGTTTTAAATCAGTTTTGAATGCATTCACCGATAGCTAAATGATAAAAATATCACATAGTTTGTAATCACGTCTATTTGGGAAAAAAATCCAAGATAAAAACAAAAAAACTGGAAATTATGAGCAAAGTAACACCGCTTTATGTAAGTACCTAATGAATGTACCTACAATATCTCTAATTTTCCAAATATTTTACAGGACATTGTTCTTTCAATATTAATTACTATTACAATATTTTATCGAAAGGATGAAAAACAAATTGTTGTAGCACTCACTTTACAGAAACTTGATTCTTTTTCCAGTTGTTCTATGTAATCCTCCTGACGCTCGATAAACGTCATCAACTCAGGATGCGCTGTGGTACTTTCATATTTTGGTGGGTCGCTGAAAAATGAAAATAATATATTTTTACGCGAAACGAATGACTATATCTTACTCAATGTTTTTATCCGTTGCGATCTGTGGAACAGAATTCAAATTACTGCGGAGGTGAGGATAGTACATTTTTCTGGACACAAGTGGTGGATAATATGGAGGATAATATCGTCGAGGTCTTGAAGTTTTGCTTTCAGCACTTATCAGAGATTGATTATCTGTCTCTTCTCCTGCGCTATCCAAATCTCGGTAAGATCTTCTTACTGGAGTATAACTTTCAGCAAGTAGAATGCGTAGTCTTGAAACTGCATCTCTGTATGCGTTATCCGCATAGTCAGGCTTCTTCCTGTATTCCATTTTTGGAATTGTACTTTTCCTGAGAAAAAAATTGATTGGGATGGTATGAAGCATGGTTAGGGTTTCAGTTCATATATATATATATATATATATATATATATATATATGTATATATATATATATAAATATATATATATATATATATATATATATATATATATATATATTATAATATATATATATATATATATATATATATATATATATATATATATATATATAGATATATATATATACATATATATATATATATATATATATATATATATATATATATATATATACAGGGTCCTGCAACAGTGGCGCGGTGTTCCATATCTCTATTTGGGAAACAGATAGAAATCTACATTTCTATAATATTACCTTATTGCTCGAGCTCGACAAAATAAAAATATTGTCGGTCACACAGGGTGTTCAATTTCTTCTGGGCGGATATCAACTATGTTTTTTCGAATGGCAACCTATATTTTTTGTCGCCTTTTCGGTTTATACATAGAAAATGAAAGATGCTTTTATAGATCCTCATTCTGAAAATATTTACGGTTTTCGAGATTTTTTGCATTTTTGATTTTTTTTTTAATTTTGGTCACTTTGAATATTTGAAATTATAAAGTTGTGCCAAGTCCAATTGAAATTTATTTTTGGTCAAATATTCTACATTGGTAACTCTCTCAAACGATATATCTGAAATCAACCTGCGATATACAGGGTATGAAAAATCGCTTGCCACATATTGTAAATAAAAATGTACAGAATCTTCCTTATTTCAAATGGAACACCCTGTATATTATAGATCCAGAAGAAGCGTTAAGAGAAGCTCTACAAATGTCATGAAGTATTCCCTATGGTTAAGTTTACTAGTTTTCCTTAAAACAGCGAAAAATGGCAAATATTCAAATCTCTTCGCTATAATCTCAATGAACGACTTTTTTCATAAATAACCTGTTGGTAGATAAACAAGTTGTGAATTACACCACAAAATGTACCTGGTATAATTAAAATAATTTCAATAGTCTCAAAATTTGAGCCACATTCTTTCGATCTGAATCAACCTTTCAGCGAATAAAATATTTATTGGAAATCGGGTAGTCTGGCAAATGACAGAATATTTTGATCTGTCATTTGCCAGACTACCCGATTTTCAATAAATATTTTATTCGCTGAAAGGGTGTTTCAAATCGAAAGAATATGGCTCAAATTTGGAGATTATTGAAATTATTTTGAATATACAATGAATATTTTGCGGTGTAATTCACAACTTGTTTATCTACCAACAGGTTATTTTTGGAAAAAGTCGTTCATTGAGATTATAGCGAAGAAATTTGAATATTTGCAATTTTTCGCTGTTTTAAGAAAAACTAGTGAACTTAACCATAGGGAATACTTCATGACATTTATAGAGCTTTTCTTAGAGCTTCTTCTGGATCTATAATATACAGGGCGTTCCATTTGAAATAAGAAAGATTCTGTACATTTTTATTTACAATATGTGGCAAGCGATTTTTCATACCCTGTATATCGCAGGTTGATATCAGATATATCGTTTGAGAGATTTACCAATGTAGAATATTTGACCAAAAATGAATTTCAATTGGACTTGGCACAACTTCATAATTTCAAATATTCTGAGTGACCAAAATTGAAAAAAAAAATCAAAAATGCAAAAAATCTCGAAAACCGTAAATATTTTTGAAATGAAGATTTTTATAAAGTATCTTTTATTTTCTATGTAGAAACCGAAAAGGCGACAAAAAATATAGATTGCCGTTTGAAAAAACATAGTTGATATTCGTCCAGAAGAAATTGAACACCCTGTGTGACCGACAATATTTTTATTTTGTCGAGCTCGAGCAATAAGGTAATATTATAGAAATATAGATTTCTATCTGTTTCCAAAATAGAGATATGGAACACCGCGCCACTATTGCAATTGCAGGACCCTGTATATATATATATATATATATATATATGTATATATATATATATATATATATATATATATATATATATATATATATATATATATATATATATATATATATATATATATATATATATATATATATATGTATATATATATATATATATATATATATATATATATAATATAGATATATATATATATATATATATATACTAACTGACCCGGCAACCGTTGTTCTGACATTCTAAGATCAACAATAATTTATAATTTAATTAAATAAACATTTTCCAGTGGACTGATTTGTGAATCTAAACTATCCTCGAATCAACTGGAACAATGAAAAATTTCATTAAAATCGGTTCAGCCGTTTAGGAGGAGTTTAGTCAGAGTTTGGATCTCGAATAGAACAGGTAAGATTAACGTTTGACAGAATGAGAAATCTATTATGTAACCGGTCACTTAATATCATTTTCGTACGTCTATCTGGTTACCTTTACACGATTGGAAACTTAAATATCCTGGACAGATCATGTAGGTACGCAATGAAGAGCTTCTTAGAAAGCTTAATGAAGAAAGAGTTGATTACAATTATAATATAACATTCCAAGTGCGAGTCGGACTCGCGCATGAAGGGTTCCGTACCATTGACTATGCCCCCCTTAAATATTTATTTTATTTTAATTTTATTATTTATTATTAAAGTAAAAATACAACTGAGTATTTTGTTTGAGTTAATTGTTTGTCTTCTCATTATTACAAGCTGATTATTTCTTCAATATTGTTGCTTTTTTCGATATTATTTCTTTTTGCCTGTTTTGTCAATTTTAATTAAGAAAACCAAAGAACCACAAACTGATTGAAAGTGCGGCAAATTTGGATAATCAAATTAAATATTTTATACATAATTGGCAACAGGCTATTTGATTCTATCAATTTAAAAATTTTGAGATCGAACAAGTGGAAGCTACATGAAAAACAAATAAAATCTTGTGGCGAATGCGAAGATAAACATAAAAATATTAATTTCCATACTTTCCATACTGCAGTTGCGTAAAATTAATTACTAATAACTGCAGCAAAAATTGAAAATATTCACGTCGAAACGTAGCAAAGATTAAACTGAAGCAAAGGAATAGAGAGAATGTTTTAGGAAATATTTCTCACCTTCTGTGAAAATATTATATCATGTATTAGACAGTTAGAAATGATAAAATATGTCTTACAAAGAATCGCATGCATCAAATCTAGCCGGAGAGGCTCAAATTAAATACAGGTTCTTTTTGTTTTGTGAATATTTACATCACAATAATCACAAAATGGTTGTTACCCAGGCAATCAAAATAAATACATGTTGATCTTACCTACCGTAATGGGAAAACATTCACCAGCACCTGATCACATATTTATATACTTATACAAGTGTATATGCACTATGCAAGTGTATATGCATCGTACGTGATATGTCCGATGGTCAGCGAAGCTTTGTTTGTATTGTCATTTTGAATCAATAAAGTGTAGAAGAAATGTTTCACATCAGAATATTATATATATATATATATATATATATATATATATATATATATATATATATATATATATATATATATATATATATATATATATATATATATATATATATATATATATATATATATATATATATATATATATATATATATATATATATATATATATATATATATATATATATATATATATTATATATATAATTAATAATTTTCAATTATAGGTATGTTTTATTTTTGATCAAACCCAAATAAAAAAAGTTTATTTAATAAACATTCAGAAGGATGAATTATTGCTACACCTCTCTGACTTTTTTTCTGTTGGGACTCAGAAATTTTAAGAAATATAATACTGCACTATAGAAATAAAGTATGGCGTGGTAATATGTGCTAAAAAAAGGTGATATAAAAACCTTCTTTATCAAAGATGAAATATATTTGGTTATCAGAAACAGTCAAATATTTCGTGAATTTTCAAAAAAATAATCTTTCAATTCTTCAAAAATCATATAAAATCCAGCCAAGATAATTGAATTTTTATTGATATATACAATGTACGATTTGTAGCTGCTGGTGGTGTAAATTTTTAGCTTTGAAGGTTATTTCTGCGCAATATATCAAACTAGTTGACCGACCACGCGTTGCTGCGGCTCAAATGTGTTAATACGGAATGGTGAATGCGCTAGACCATGTACCCAATCACGCATTCTACACAATCATTTTTACAGAAAAAAAAACAGCCGATTTTCATAGATTAACATAAAATCCTTCTCCATGAAAAACACTTAGATGATAGAAGTTTGACGATGGTCAAACGGTGTTGGAGTTTAATGATCAATTTTTCTATAAAAGATCAATATAAAAATATTTCTCTTAAGCTGGAGGGATTTAAGAAAAATTTATAATTGGCAGTTATACTGTAAATGCTACATTCTCGTTCAATAATCTTCTGTTAGGTAATAATAAACCTAGATAGTAATTTCTATTGTTGTTTCTATTGATAATTAATAGTTTTAATTTACACATTTGAGGAACTACAATCCGGTATAAAAATTTTCCATGTTACTTGATATTTCTGGAATATACTGGTAACCATAAATCAGAGAAAATTTAATGAACATTGAAATAAGTCAATTAATAAAAAGTGTGTGTTCACAGGCATCAGAAGTTAAACTTCAGAAAAGTAGCCTACGAGAGAATGAGATGAATATAGAGTATAAGGAGTGTTAGGCTAATTATAAGGTTTTTAATTTCTATAATATTTTCACCAAGCTCAATAATTATTTAATACTTCAATGCAAAATATTACATTTCATATATTACTTATTTAAGATATATTTTAACACATATTATTCAGATTCCATGTTTTCACTTTGAACAAATGACACGAGAGGCTTATGATATCTAAAGTAGGAAATGAATGCTATAGTTTCAATTTGATTTATATATCTTTGGAACACGGCGTCAATTATTGTTTTCGATTTGGTAGGGGAGGCGAGGGGAATAATGGACTAACCCCCTAATAGTCGACAAGGGACTGGCATATCTCGAACACCGTTAGATCAGAAAAATTGATATCATTTATGTTTAACGTAGTTGATATATGTTTTCGAAAACCACAACCAGGAAATATCTGATTCTAATAGGAAATTTTCTTATTGAATTCATTTCTTGAAACATTTTTTCGTTCACTATTACCCTCATAAGGGTAAATGTAGACATACCGAATATTTTCTTTATAATTCATCGTACATTTCTAGTGGGCAATTGTAGACATGAACAAATAGTCCACTATTGAACGCCATTTGATTCAATTTGATAGCTTTTCAATTGAAAAAGTTATGATCGACATTATTTTTTTTTCTTAAATCAATAGGCAGATTGCCTGAATGGCCTTGACCTGTGCCATCAGCCAACAATTTTTTTAATTTTAATTCTCCTTAGGTCTTATCGAGGACAGAAAACACAAAGTAAACAACGATTCTCACAGTTTTAAACCTAAAGCATTAATAAAATCAAATAGGACTTCATAGACATTCATGTTTTCAAGTGACATGAGGAAACTAAGGTTGTAAGGTTGATGAAATTTCAAAATTTTATTCAGATTTGAATATAGGACTTTTCTATGATGGTAATAATTGCTGCATACTAAAATTATAAGTGTGAATTCAAATTTCAATTGAACACAAGACCTTTATGATTTTTTTTAAATGATAATATAACATAGAATTTGAAGAAATTGAATGAACAAAATGCATTAGGAGCTTTTGAAATTATATTTGTCAAAAAATGAAGTGAAACGCAAAGAATATTGATTCAGAAACATTAAAGAAAAATAACAAACAATCCATTGTTGAACGGTTTGATCATCACTCTAGTCATAATTCAAGAACGAATGTCCACTATTCCCAATAACAATACATTTTCAGAGGGTAATAGTGGAATTAGCCCTATGTGAAACAGGCTTGCGAATTCCATTCGATTATTCGCTAGAAATATAATCTCACTATGTGTTAATAAGTTTCCATAATAAGTTTTGAAGTGGATAATTTGAATGAGGTTTGCGAGAAATGTTTGCTTGAAAGTAGGTCATTTTGAACTTCTAGTTCAGGTGTAGACATAATGCAAAATAGAAATATTTTGTAAATTATTAGTACTTAGGGTTTTATCTATTGTGGCACGAGATTCACAGTAGACTAAAGTACTGTCGCCAACATGACCGATGCATGACGTGATAAATTTGAATTTTTCACTAGGCTTTTCCACTATTACCCCCTTCTCTTATTTCCCCCTGGTCCCCTAGTTGTTTGAGTGCGACTGTTGCACATTTTCAAATTAAATACTACTTGCTGGCAAACGTACAAACATATACACAGCCAAAGCATGTATTAGGCATGTACTACGCCATTTCTCTCGGTTCGGTTCGGTAATACGAGGGCCTACACAACACACAAATAGTGGGGCGACTACGAAAGCCCGAACAAAGAGAAGACGAAGATTATAGGAATGTATTCTATCTCATTCTCACGTAGGCTAAATCCTATTTATTCATGAATATCTTTGTCTCTTTTTGGTGTCGCTTTTTCGTTTAATAGAATTTTCAGATAACAACGGTGCTAAAGAAGTTTCACTTCAATAATTGAAATATTTGTAATGGAATACACAACCATGAAACATACAGAGAAACGGGTTAAATGTTCTTTCATGCCAACTTGTGATCAAAACATGTTATTACATAATTTGAAATAAACATAAGATTAATTATTTGATTTTTAATAGGTATATTATAAATCGCACAATCTTTCCTAAACATGATTAATAATAAAGCTTCCGGAAATATGCTAGGAAAGATAAAGTTTTCTCAGGTTCTTTTGCTTCAGGGTACAGGAGTTATAGTTGCCTGTAATAATGCTAATACTCACTTGGCTTTCTTCCTTTTTTCGGGTGTTGTGGCGGAAAAAGATCGCCCGGAATATAAACTTTTCATTAGACCAAGTCTAGGTCTTGCCAAGTATCCACTAATTGGCCTTGCTTTTTTCGTGCCACCCATTGTTGTACTACTATACATTGTATTCAGAAACTTCGAAACAAAAATGACTGGAAACTGAGCTGTGCATTCTATTTTATAACCTTCTACGATCAATTATTGTTTGATCTATTCAAATGAGGATAACCATAACAACAAGTGGTTTATGGTCCCATATTTTGGTTAGTGTAATGTTTCAAGTATCTTTATATTAAAGACTGATTAAGTATAGGTACGGCATACTTGGAAAATGTTTTTGAACTTTTCATAGTATTCTTAATATTAAAAAAACTTATTTTATAGTGCATATTTAAGATGTAGTTAGTCTGGCCAATGGACACGATGATATTGATGAAGGAGGAGGAACTGAAGTTGTAATGCTTTAGAATAAGCGTTGAGTATGTTAGTGGCTTGGTCACAGTATATATCAGTGAAGTAATATATAATATATATATATATATATATATATAATATATATATATATATATATATATATATATATATATATATATATATATATATAGTATATATATATATAATATATATATATATATATATATATATATTATATATATATATATATATATATATATATATATATATTTATATATATATATATATATATATAAATGTATATATATATATATATATATAATGCAAAAATGCTATTTTTGATAAACAGTTTTGCTTGTTCAAAAACCCCATAAAATGAAATTAAATTCAAGTTTTTCAAAACCTTCTTTCTTTCATATTCAATTTTATGTAAGACCCTATGAATTTTTGCACTATATATATATATATATATACAGCGTGTCCTCGGATGAGGTGGTGCCCAAGAGGAAAAACTCTCATTCTCAATTTTAGAGAAAAATGTTATTTTTGATAAACAGTTTTGCTTGTTCAAAAACCCCATAAAATGAAATTAAATTAATGTTTTTCAAAACCTGCTTTCTTTCATATTCAATTTTATGTAAAACCCTATGAATTTTTGTACTAAGTTCGGAAACGTGACTTTTGCGATATTCCTAGGTAACTGTCAACATCGGTAAATAATTTTCAAATTGTCATTCCTTTTCAACTATGCTAACCCTGCACTGAAGAATATATCTTGTTAAGTGCTATGTTATTGGAGGTATTTTGTGATAGTATTTTGATGAAAAATACCTGAATGTTCCACGAGGAAGGGATATAAAAAATTAATAAAGGAATTGGATACTCACTAGACTATTATTACATTTCTCAACTGAGTGCAAAAATTCATAGTTTCACATGAAATTCATAGTTTCACATGAAATTAAATATAAAATGAAACTAGTTTTGAAAAACTTTTTATCAAGAATAACATTTTTCGCTAAAACTGAAAATGAAAAATTTTTTCTCTTGGGCACCTCATCCGTGGACACGCTGTTATGTACAGCAATACAAGGTGAAAATAGCAATTATGGGTACGACTCAATACAATAGAACAGCCAAATTCGAAATAAAAATGGAGATGGTAAAAAAAGAAAAGCAATCAGATTTCTGTAGAGAAAAATCCCGCATTTTTTGGCATCTTCACCACGAAAGCGACTTAATGCTTCTACGTGAACTTGGGCATCAGTTACAACATGAGCATCTTATTGCAGGAATATATCGAAAGAAAAAACAAGAAATAATGGGTATATTCTATAGATATTCCAACGGCTGCTTTCTCATACAGGTTATAAGCATAAATTGCTTTTTCAATCAACCATTCTTGCGATAAACCTATTTTCTTGCCATAATTATCCCAACGGCCGATGTCTGCAACATGACATAAATGGACTCCTAGGGGATGTAAGAACAAATCTGCAAATACAATTTAATAATGAGTTAATGTTTCGTTACAAAATTCGTGACTTTCTAAAACTATTGAAAGATTAAAATTACTTTAACATTAAACATTTGGAAATACTCACGAATTTTATAGCAAAACGTTAACTTATATATAAAACCTCATTAGTTACGATACTGCCACTGCTCCTTTTATATATATATATATATATATATATATATATATATATATATATATATATATATATATATATATATATATATATATATATATATATATATATATATATATATATATATATATATATATATATAAATATATATATATATATATATATATTTATATATATATAGGCTCCATTTTATCAGTATCTGAATTAATGAAATCACAAAAAGAGATGCTTTGTGTACCTACATTTGGCTAAACTCACCTAAATTGAACAATTTCCATTTTATTGCAAAAAAGAACGTTTTGATCCAAGATATTCAACAAATTTCGTTTAAGAAATTACTATGTTTATCATGGAAGATATGAAAACCACATACGTTTGTAAAAAGCGGTGTTTATTCTTTGAGTTTCTCAAATAAATGAGTAATATTGCCTGGAAGAGTAAATAATAGAAACAACGATTGTTTGAATATTATGCTTATTTATAGAAAAATTGACAAAGTGATTTCAAGAACTTGTGATACTTCTTCCGATCGTTATCGCCAGAAACAAAAATCAACACCGCATACTATCAAACGGATTCTAGAAAACTTTCAAAATTTTGGATCGATCAGGTGATAGGAGTAAGAATAAAGCTGTTGTTTATTACAAAGGGATTCTTTTGACATAAAATGAATGCACTCGAAATTAATAATTTTTTTTTTTAATGTAATTCAAACTTTTTGGCATTATTAATTATTCATACAACTAACTGTTAAAGAATAAGCACCTCTCTATTTCTCGGGTTATTTTTCACAAAAGTTTACGATCTTATTGCTAATTCTTGAAAGTAATTTGAATTAAATCGGTTTTTTACCTACATTTAGACCTAGGTATATATATATATATATATATATATATATATATATATATATATATATATATATATATATATATATATATATATATATATATATATATATATATATATATATATATATATATATATATATATATATATATATATATATATATATATATATATATATATATATATATATATATATATATATATATATATATATATATATATATATATATATATATATATATATATATATATATATATATATATATATATATATATATATACTAGCTGACCCAGCAAACGTTGTTCTGCCATATAAATTATTTTCATCTATCTATCCTTCTATCTATTCATCTATCTGCCGATGTATCTCTATCTATCTACCTATCTACATATCTATCAATCTATCTGACCCGGTAAACGTTGTTCTGCCCAGGCGCGGATCCAGAGGGGGGAATTGGGGGAACGCCCCCCCCCAATGGTCTGGGCCCCACCTTATTGTTTTTATTGGGAGCTACTCGATTTACCATTGCCCAAAATACCAGTACCTTTTGGCTTTTGAGTATACAAAAGTTCCCCCCCCCCCAAAAGTCACGCCTGGATCCGCGCCTGGTTCTGCCATATAAATTATTTTTATCTATCTATCTTTCTATTAATCTATCATTATATCCATCAATCAATCTATCTGACCCGGCAAACGTTGTTTAAATTATCAAAATGGCTATTAAAAAATATGGGTTGTTGATTAGAAGGGTGAATATTTAGAGTTGTATGTGTTTTTTAATGTAACATCATAAAAAAAATAAAAATGAAAAATTTTGTCCAAAAAATTTATAAAAATGTTTGGGGTGGACCACCCTAATCATTAGTGGTATGAAAAATATATTACCACCTTTTCTCATACCGACTATTGTTATTTCCGATTATATATATATATATATATATATATATATATATATATATATATATATATATATATATATATATATATATTTATATATATATATATATATATATATATATATATATATATATATATTTATATATATATATTTATATTTAATTTTATATTTATATATATATATATATATATATGTATATATATATATATATATATATATATATATATATATATATGTATATATATATATATATATATATATATATATATATATATATATATATATATATATATATATATGTATATATTCGCCCCCTTAGTGCAATGACTAGATAACTTGAAATTTATAGTTTCGAGAAAATCGATTCTAAAGTTTCAAAACATTAAAAAAATACAACCGCTAAGCAGTCAAAAGTATTTGATGTGTATAGAGATATGTTGCATATCAAATTATGTATAGTCAATTTTATAGACAATCAGGTTTAATATATTTGCAGAATTTGATCAAAAACTTGAGATATCTAGTTGTTGGTGAAAATCTAGCCAAAAAAGAGTAAAGTTATCTATTTATAACCACAAGCAATTAAAAGCAAATCACATATTAAATACAACTTTATTTGGAATGAAAAATGAACAACAATGGTTCAACTAAAACACAAAATATTTCAACACTTAACACGACTTAAATATCAATATCAGTGACATCACTTTCGGAAGATTCTGCGCTATGAAGCCTTTTACTTTGGTCTCCTAGGAATGGGAGACTCTGATAAAATGCTTCATACAAGCTAGGGAGTGCCGGAGGTTTCATTTTGAAAATAGACATCTGGTCGTCGTATTTTTATTTTTTAAGAGGTAGTTGACTTTGATACAAAGATACAGAATTTCCAAAATCTTCTATCCCCTTCACATCATTTTTGGATTAACACCGCTTGTAACACTGTAAAACCAATTCAGTAGCACAGAAATCCACCTGTTGTTTCAAGCACACAACTACATATCTCATAGAGACAAAGAGGTTGCCGGCGAGAAACTCAATAATGCCAGTGCTACAACTAGGTAGCTCAAGATGTCTTGTTATAGAATGTGCATTTTCGGACTTATCTATTTCTGGTCACTATTTAAACGAGTTTGGTTGCTCGTACTAGATATCTAGATGCTGCATTGAAAAGAGCATGAAAAATAGGTCAGTTTTAACTGGATAAAAGATAAACTGGAAAATGCATAAAATTCGAGTTATCTAGTTGTTGCACTAAGGGTGCTATTATATATTTATGTATACATATATATATATATATATATATATATATATATATATATATATATATATATATATATATATATATATATATATATATATATATATATATATATATATATATATAATATATATATATATATATATATATATATATATATATATATATATATATATATATATATATATATATATATATATATATATATATATATATATATGTAGAAGAAGAATGAAGGTTTTTATTTAGACGTGACAGGTTAATTTATTATCCAAAAATTAATTGATAAAATAGGACGTCTCAATGGTACATCCACCTTTTTAAGCATTCAATACATAAAAAGAAAACAACCTTACGCATACACGTAGGTACATATAATTGATTAGTGAACCAATATTTTCAAACATATATTATAAATTTAATCAAATCACACTTATTCATTAACAATTTACCTTATCCAGAAATCCAACTTTGTCAAAGTTGACATGTTTTACCTCTTCCAGGATTTCTATGGACATGCGGGCAGTTTCTGAAGAAGCCCTTTAATATTTTGTGTGATTCTCAAAAACAAGTGATTTCATTTCGTTTCTCATTTGAAAAATAAATCGATTTACATCAAGTAAACGCCTCTGATATTCAACCAGTGCTTTTATACATCTACCGTAACCATTTTATCATTCGTTTATGAAAACAATTGAAAACTTCGATCAAATACATAATACAGAAACAAAATAATAGAAACTCGAAAGAAATAATTATTATCAAATATCATTCGTTCAAAATGCCCGGACTGTTATTAAATGAAGTTAGATTGAGTTCCTATTGTTATATTGCAATAGAAAATTCGAAAATAGAGTACATATTTGGAATAAAATACTGTGGAATGATTTTCACTTACACTAAAAGTTTTTTGAATCATATTCAGATTTGAAGTTTCATGCTTTTGCAAGACCGAAGACTAGGATTGATTTTCTGAATCGTGAACGGAAGTAGCCAGATGATTTTCGTGATTCTCAAGTTTGAAGACACCAAAACACGCAAAGTACGGGTTTGCACCAAATATTGATAATATATTGTGTCTCTTCTGAATTTTATAATAAGGAATATGGGTATATTTGATTCAATGTGTAGTAAAATACTTGGGAATAATTAGACAAATTTGAACTTATAAAACTTAATTTTTACGTAAAAGGGCCTTATTTATTAACGACCAGACTTTATTTCTTATCTGACAAAGAAACAGACCGCCTAAAGCTGCATTTTTAGAATAAATTGAGATCATTTTCTCAGATTTCGACTATTAGGTTTTATTTCAGTTATATTGCACCGGTATTTCTATATTTGAATTGCCACTTACAAGTGAAACTTCTAATTTATTTCAACAATTGAAATTTCTATTTTTGAATAGCATCCCGAAATTTGAAAAATGAGTTCTAATAACTCTATATATTTCGTTAAAATATTTTATTAATACCCATCGATGATTCTCAAAGCTTATTATATTTCATATATTGAAATTCCCGTCATCTTTCTATTTTCAATAAAGAACTCATTTGATTTATTTTTTACATACTGGTTAAAATTCGTGACAAAATTGGGGTTATATATTTCATTATAAATTGTTTCCATAATGCTTTCAATGAAAGCTTGCCGGTATGCAAGTTTTTCCGAAGAATACCAATCAATCAAAAACGTATATTGAAAAAATTTTGGAGGGGTACATGTTTTTTCTAGCTAAATATTCTCTATGGGCAGTTATAAGTTTGTGAAACTTTCTTCAGCCCTTAATGTAAGGTGAAATATGAATTTGCTTTCCTATCGTTTTATATTAATTCAAAAATTCCTTATTTTCTGGCAGGGACCGAATTTCTCATTGCGTCCATTCGGTATAATGTTAGTCTAATAGGAGTTAGGCCAACATTAGGAGCAAGGGAAACCATGAAACTTTGCTCTTATATATATATATATATATATATATATATATATATATATATATATATATATATATATATATATATATATATATATATATATATATATATATATATATATATATATATATATAAATATAATATATATATATATATATATATATATATATATATATATATATATATATATATCAGAGCTGTGACGAGCACTGAAGAATAGTGCTTCGAGCACTAAGCACTTATTTTTACAAAAGGCTTGCGATTACTAAGCACTTTGTAAAAGTAATTTGACATTTCGAGCACTAAGCCCTAAGTACTTTTTTAGGAATTGTTAAAATAGAGGTTATTTTAATCGGTAAAGAAATTGTAAGCTGGCATATGAGTATGAGATTATTGACGGGTGAGAAGAGATGCACAGGGTGTTACGAATTCGATGCTCACTATGAGCTGGTACAGAACTATACAGGGTGTTTCATTGATAAATGAACATACCTACGACAACCTGAGCTAGAGCCATCCTAGGCGAGTCCAAAAAATCGATATAATGTGATAGGTCTAATCAATTCCATAACCGAGTTTATGCACCAACAATTTCAATTCCTCATAACTTTTGAACCAACCAGCATAGTCGGTTGATATTTGGAACGTATGATTCAATTCCACAGGTCGACCGATTTACATTTAAATTTCCAGAAAATTCCAGGTCCGTATTTGAAAATTATGGGACTTCTTCCAAGCGGAGATTCAACACCCTGTATATTAAAAATTTTGGCATTTGATTGAGATATTTGAAAAGAGCAGAATATTTTCAATGGGGTTCAGTAGATTTCATTGTCCCGCACGTCATTTTGATCGAAGAGAAGTTCAGGGAAAGATCCAATTGAATATTGGAATTCCACTAAATTCTCAGAAAAATTGTACATTGTACGGAGGAGGACTTACGTCCCTCGGGATTAAAATCTGTTGCCCTCTGTAGTTAACATCCTTATAACTTCCTTGATACATAAATTACTATAAGCATAGGCATTCTCACACACCATTTTTGAACAATTTCATAAAGATCATTTAATTTAAATGATACAGAAACAAGATATGCTTCTGTAATCTGTGACCTACGAACATTGATATTAGCTAAATGACACAGAATTTATTGAAAATAGGATAAAAAAGGACCTGTGTAGAATCTTAGTATTAGTATTCAATTTCCTAAGTGATGATTAATATATCAAATAGGAGAAACCCTTATGGAAAGCACAGAGTATTGAAATATTCATTATTTCATATTAAAAATCCCATGCGTACTATTCATATTTCATATCAGAATATAGGTACTGAAAAAACTATGCGATTTAGGTAGTCGAGTTCCATGCCCATAAAAAAATTCAAAGTTTTCATTCAATGTATTGACTACATACAAGTAACATTATAAGTAATGGTGTACAACTCATCAAAATGAAAAAAAATTCGAACATCCCCATTAGCTTTTAATAAAACTAAGTTTTCGAAGTTCCTGTCACTCAGAGCACGACGTTTTGATGCATTTACTATAGACGCAAATGAAAACAGTCTTTCAACAGGAGCACTTGATGGAAGGGGGTGTTGTATTTTATAAATAATGTTTTTATTGACTTGACACTAACGTGGGATGTTTATCACTGGAATGATATCAACACACGATCATAGCGCCGCCGCATACGCATATTTGTGTTACGACAAGTTTGGCTCAGGGCTTAGTGTTTAGTAATCCGCAGAAGTGCTTGGGAGCACTTTTGGTATTACTAAGCACAAAGCCTTTTGTCGAAGGACTTCAATTACTAAGCACTAAGCACTGCTTTTGAAAAGGGCTCGGAAGCACAGTGCTCGGGAGCACAAAAGGGCTCCGAGTGCTTTCACGAGCACAAAGCACAATGCTTTGGCACAGCTCTGATATATATATATATATATATATATATATATATATATATATATATATATATATATATATATATATATATATATATATATATATATATATACATATATATATATATATATATTTGAATTCTTGATTTTTACCTGTTTATCGTATTCATTCCAAGAGATATCATTTATTGGTATAACAGGTTTATTTCAAACATTACATTTTAAAATTAAAATTCATTGGACGTTTCAATGGAGTTTCCATCTTCATCAGCTAAAATCGGGATAAAATACAATTCAAATGCCAAAATATAAAACATATATACACATACACTAAAATAAAATAAAATAAATTGTATCTCACCAGAATGTTCGTCGGTAGTTGTCACAATACTACTTGACTCTTGAATCTCTGTTTAACCGATGTATAATCGTTCATGCGTATAGAGCTCATGTATTACAATAATGGGGCATATATCGAACTTAAGCCCTTTATATCTATTTTGTTGTTAACTGTGTTGTCTTGGTTCTTCTGTATAAAGATCATTTCAAGGATTTCGCGTGATTTTAGGTTTTTTTCTATAGTTAGTATGTGTGTTTCATCGTAATCGAAATCATGTCTTTCTGATTGTTTGTGTTTGTTCAGTGCAGTGTTCGCTGTTTTGGCATATCTGTGGGCTTTTAGTCTATCTTGTAGACGTTGTGAGGTTTGTCCGATATATACTTTATTGCAATCTTTGCAGGGAACGCTGTATACTACGTGGGATTTCTTTTCTGTTGGAATTTTGCTCTTTAAGTTGGTGTAGAGTTGTTTTATCTGATTCTGAGGTTGATGCGCTATCTGTATACTGAACGGTTTTAAAATGTTAGTTATTTTCGGGGTCAGGTATGTGATGTATGGAATGGGTACGCATATTTTTTTATCTGTAGACTCTGGTGTGTTAGATCTTGGTTCCTTGTTGTAGGTTTTATGTACTTGGATTTTGATGTTTTTGTCTATTATATGAGAAGGGTAGTTGTTGCGTATCAGAAGTGATTTCGCTTTTTTGAGTGTTTCAGGTCGGAATCTGGGAGATGTTAGTTGGACAGCTCTGTATATTACGTTGCTAACAATGGCCTTTTTATGTGAGATGTGGTGTGCTGAGTGGCTGAGTCAATTAACCGGTTGGTGGCTGTGGTTTTAGTGTACCATTTCGTGTTTAATTTGTTATTATTACGAATTATTGTCATGTCTAGGAAATTAATAGAAAAATTGGTCTCTGCTTCGAGAGTGAATTGTAATTTAGGATGAATATTGTTGAAGCTCCTCAAGATTTCATCTACCTCATTGGGGTTGGCAATAAGCAAACAGTCGTCTACAAATCTTTTGTATAAAGTTATTTTGAATTTACTGTCCTGTAATATTAGTTCTTCTATATATTCCATGACTATCTGTGCCTGTTACACTTGAAATGGGACTGACAAATATTATATATATATATATATATATATATATATATATATATATATATATATATATATATATATATATATATATATAATATTTATTCACACACAAGTGAAAATTAAAGATCAGTTGTGAATAAATAAAAACTCAATAAGTAAGTGTAGGTCAACACTTGTTTCGTCAAATGAAGCGATCGCCAAATATGCATATGTATATAAAAATTCCTATGAATGATTCAGCCTATTCATGTATGAAATGTAAAAAATCATACATATTATAGACTCATACAAACAAAACTCATGTATTCATACATACATACCTCTAAACATACCTACAAACACAAAATATACGCATACTCATACACATAGTTAAAACTACAAACTTACACTATATAAAAGGATAAAAAATGTTTGAGCAGCAGAGCTCCATCACTAATGTCGTATTTTTCTCGTGAAATGCATCGCGTCGATTCTATTGGATGAAGTTATATTTTGAAAAATCACGCTGAAATAGTAAATTGAAATGAAAACAAAATAATTTATTTTATAAAAAAAAATTTGCGAATTGCATCGTGTTTGAAAAAAAAATTGAAACTAACGAAGGAACGCATCTCAACGTCAACATAATCCACGTACAAATTTTCAAACCTCTATTGTGAAAAAAATTCGCGAAGTAGCAGATCGAGATGCAATTCGAACAGAATAGTCACCACGAAATACAGAGAAAAAAAATTGAAACTAAAAAAAGAATTTAAGTCAACATAATCTCAATACACGTACCAAATTTCTACCCTCTAACTCAATCTGCAGAAGCTGTAGAATTCGACAATTTTTCCGAATAAAAAATATCTACGTAAAAATGACGGCGGTTGTAAAAAGTTTACCAAATTTCGATAGGTTCGTTATGCAACGAAAACAATCCCAGGTACCAAATTTCAGCCTATTTGACTTTATGGGAGCCGCTGGAAATGCTAATATGTACCGGGAAAAATAAAATAAAATTGAAAAAAAAAAAAAAAATATATATATATATATATATATAAATACTTTTATATATATATATATATATATATATATATATATATATATATATATATATATATATATATATATATATCAGTGGCGGCTCGTGAGGTTTTGGTTTGAGGAGGCTACAAGAGGTGTTAAAAATACACCATAGCCGAAAATTTTTAGGATTTCAAGGTCAATATAATTTAAAGAAAATCAAAGTAAAACAAGCACCCTAAGCTATTAATTTGTTTTCACTTTCGAGTGTCTACCTTGAGACCTACAACTCCTATTTACAATATTCACAAAAATTCTTCTCAGCCAATTAATCAATTCATCTATTCATCAAATTTTTTCTTTCACATAATAGGTACCTACCTACCTACTTAACGAATTTTTTAACAGCTGGTGAGAGCAAATAAAAAGTTATTATATATTTTTGAAGATTAGCGGGATTCTGCGATCTTTAACGTTAGCAAAATGATCTATAATATCCTCATAAAATTTTTTGTCTTTCGCCAAAAGTTTTACCAATTCCTTTTCAATAGACAACAAACTAATATTTTTCAAACGATCCTGGCTCATTGAATTTCGTAAATAAGTTTTAATTCTCTTAAGAGTGGAAAACGAGCGCTCTACGGAAGCCGATGTCACCGGGATAGAAACAATTAGACATAAGAGTTTATAAACTTGGGGTAATTCTTGATTCAAATCATTATCAAAAAGATATTTAATAGTCCTCACATGATTTTTATTGTGCCCCAAAATTTCATTGTCATTATAAACAACACACAGTTCACTTTTTATGGCCACCTTATCAAAAAAAGTGTATTTTTGACATAAATTTTCCAAAAGGTTACCTGAAAAATTAGCCGAAAATCCGGTGAACAAATTCTTATTGAGTAAGTCGAAGAAATGCAGTTCTTTCAAATCAGAGAACCTTATTTCTATTTGACCCCTAATAGTATCCAAAATTTCATAAAATATTTGCTTATAGTGAAGCTCCATATCTGCGTAACTGAATTTCTTTCGTTTTGGGCTAAATTGAGTCGTATCATCAGTAGTTTTAAATACAGAAAATAGTTTTTTGAAATAAACTTCTGCACGAAATTCTGAAATTTTTTCCAAAAGAAACTTGAGCCGATTTCGTGAGTAAATTACATCTGAAAACTTGTGCTGTAAGATTTGAAAAACTATTTCTGTTTGTTCAAAAATTAATTTAAAGATGTTTAAAAAATATATAAATTCCTTATCTTGTAAGTAAGATATTAATCCGCGTGCTGTATTTAAAGTTACTTTATCTGTGAAAAATTCCTCACTTTCAACTAGGTATAGAATTAAATCCTCAAATCCTAAGCGGCCCCAAACAGAGACATTTTCACTAGTAAAAAGTAAACACTGCCAACAAAATAATTTATTTTTTACCTGTGATCCGGTTAGGCAAGGATTTCTCTCATAATTCCGTGTATTAAAACCGCGGTTTTGTTTTCTGTTACGCTGCACCAAATTGTTTAATTCAGGGGTAGGTTTTTTTTGTTTTTATCAAAACTTTATCCTCATAACTTAGGGCACTAAAGTTATGGGATAACAAATATTCCACTAAGTCACCATTGAAATTTTTGAAATTAATTTCAGTAATCACTCATTTTAAAATAATACGCGTAACGCGAGTTGATTCCGGCGTCCATTATTCAGACAGTACGAATACGAATTACGATCATACTACGATTCAATCAACGACTTTACTCGATGTCAGGGAGATTCTATAGTTGTAATTGGTCGACATTGTATAAGGCTGGAGTTTATCGGTATTGCCATGTACATGTGTTTTGGTTTTCTATTTCAATGAAGTATTCATTCGGAGTATTTGTTTTTAAGTGGTGTGAGTTTGCTTTTCTGTGGCAGGCATAATGAACGTTGAGAATATACCTTTCTAAGCTTTCCGCAGCCTTGCCACAAATCTTGAAATGAATGAAATGCAGTAAATGTAAATACCTTCTATCTTAATTAATAAATTATATTATATAATGTAGGTTGAAAGGAAGGTAGGTGCATAAAATAATATGATTTTGATTAATATGAATATGCTGAATACTGACTATTCAATATAATATATATATTAGTGATACACGGAATATTATTGAGGAGGCTTAGCCTCCTTAGCCTCCTTTGACTAGCCGCCCCTGATATATATATATATATATATATATATATATATATATATATATATATACCTATATATATATATATATATATATATATATATATATATATATATATATATATATATATATATGTGTATATTATATATATTTATATATATATATATATATATATATATATATATATATATATGTATATATCAGATATGAAAATTTTTTCATAAATCGTGGTCTAGTAGGTCTAAAACGGATAGAAAAACTACTCCCGAACCTGACTGCTTTCCTTCGATACACTGCAGTAGTATATATTTTATGGGATGGAATACGATTAAAAAACTCTATCGCAGCGAGCTGCATTAGAAGAGAAGGTTTTCATAACGTATCCAGTTTAAAAAATATCATACGAAACTACTTACTTACAAACTTTCAACTCAATTTCTATAAAATGGCGCTCTTTATTGTGTAAACAAGATTTATTTCCTCCTCCGGGGGGGTCAACCCTCCAACCAATTCATATAGAAATAAATAGCATCCAAGATATCGTACGAAACTACCTACCTACAAAGTTTCAACCCTATGGTACCAAAATTGCGCCTTCTATCGTGTAAACAAAATTTATTCCGCTGGGTGCTCAACCCCCCAACCAATTCGCATTAAAACCTATTCCATTCAATATATCATACGAAACTACCTATTCACACACTTTCAATCCTATGGCTCCAAAATGACGCCCTTTATCATGTACACAAGATTTATTTCTTCCCCAAGGGGGTCAACCCCCCCAACCAATTCGAACCAAAACCAATCCCATCCAAGATATTTTTCGAAAATACCTACCTACACATTTTCAACCCTATTACGCAACAAAATTGCGACCTTTATCATTTAAACAAGGTTTATTTCTTCCCCCAGGGGGTCAACCCTCCAACCAATTCGAACCAACCCCATTCAAGATGTCATACAAAACTACACAGATACAAATTTTCAACCCTATTGCTACAAAATTGCGCCTTCTGTCGTGTAAACAAGATTTATTTCCTCCCCAGGTGGGTCAACCCCTCAACCAATTCGAACCAAAACAATCCCATCCAAGATGTCATGCAAAACTACCTATTTACAAACTTTCAACCCTATTGCTTCCATATTGCGACCTTTATCGTGTAAACAATATTTATTTTCCCCCCAGGGAGTCAATCCCACAACCAATTCGAACCAAAAAGAATCCCATCCAAGATATCATACGAAACTAACTATTTACAAACTTTCAAGTCTATTGTTTAAAACTGTATTCGTGTAAACAACGCTAAAATACATAAGGACATACATACATACGAATATATATATATATATATATATATATATATATATATATATATATATATATATATATATATATATATATATATATATATATATATATAGAGAGAGAGAGAGAGAGAGAGAGAAAAAGAGAGAGAGATATATAAAATTGGGTTTTTGGTGCCAAGCATCATAAAAAGTCATGAAACGAAAAACTATCTTGGTCCTAGGTCCAACTTTGCTAATCGCACTCATTTTAATAAGCAGGTTTTCAAAGTTAAAACCTGCTAAAAGTAAGAGTTATCAAAGTATACAGAATATTAAAACAATTAAAATAATAAAACCTTTAAAATAATAAAGCAATGAAAATAATAAAACAAATAGAATATTGAAAAATTGAAATAAGAAAAACAAGTAGAACTCAGGATTAGAAACAAACACCTCAAAATACCAAGCGGACGATACTTTTCTCTGTATAATGTTAAGTTACTATATATCTACTCAAATCTTTGCTGAAGTTCAATTATCTTACTTCGAAGTATGTGCCTTCTCACTTCTATTTCAAAGCGATTGATATTTTCTATGGATTTCATTGTTTGAGGCATACTATTATAAAGTTTTGGAGCTAAGTACAAGTAGGATTTTTGAGAAGCGACCCTAACCATCGGGGGTTTATCATAATTGTTTCCTTGTCGAGTGTTGTATTGATTGAAAAGAAGCAATGCTGTTCACTTATTTGCATGAATACCAGAATACCAGAGCAGAAAATACAACTGTCTTATGTCCAGAATTCGACTCTCAGTGTAGAGGAGATCAGAATAATAGGTAGGGGAAAGTAGTGTACCTTGGGCCGGTGTGTACCATGAGCCATTCGAAATTTTTGATACTGTGTGAATGTAGTGATAACGAGGAAATTATGTTCATAGTGGCAATCGCGCTCTTCAATCGCAGACAGGGCGAAACATTTGCTGGATGGTGCATAGTGAAGTTCAGTTAGCATTTATGTTTTACGTGTGTGCTAGTAAAATTTTCGCAGTGAATAGATTTTGTTATACCGAACACAGTAAGTAATTTTTTGGTGTTTTGTTGTTTATATATAAACTACATCATTTTAAAAGAAGACTAATCTTAAAATGAATCATTAGAATGAATGATTAGTCACATATTTTTAAAATATTATCTTATAGGTTATATGTGTGTACCTTTGGCCAGTAAACATGAGTGTACCATGGACCGGCCCAAAATACACTATATTGTTTAGTTGTAAAATATAACACCTATACTTTTCATGTAAATTGAAACGTACCTAATATTGATTAATTGTTATAGATGCCACGAAGCAAAGTAGGTATAAAAAGAAACAAACCAAATTGCCAAATTATAGAAGAAGCAGTGCGATTGATAATTTCAAAATCTTTGTCAATTCGAACTGCCGCCAATACATATTCAATTCCAAGAGCTACACTTCAAAGACATGTGCATAAAGCACAGGGATTAGAAGAATATCATTATACAAATAAATGCAATATTAAGAAGGTCTTCACGGAAGTCGAAGAACATGAGTTAAGGGATTATTTAATGACTGCCACTAAAATGCTCTACGGGTTGTCGATTTTGGAAACCAGAAAATTAGCTTATAACTTTGCGAAAATTAATGAAAAAAAGTATCCTCCTAGTTGGGATGTGAACCTAATGGCAGGAAGAGATTGGTGCAAGCATTTTATGCAGCGAAATCCACTTCTGGTCCTTCGAAAACCACAGTCTACAAGTTTGTCAAGGGCTACAAGTTTCAACAGACATAACGTGAAGCTATTTTTTGATGAATTAAAGTCTGTGTTAGATAAACATCAATTTCCTCCTCAAAATATATATAATATAGACGAGACGGGAATTACCACTGTGCACCAACCAGTAAAAATTATAACATCTAAAGGGGCCAGACAAGTTGGTAGTGTTACTTCCGGGGAAAGGGGAACAAACATTACTCTTATAGCCTGTATAAATGCATTAGGTAATAGTATTCCACCCATGATGATTTTTACTGAAACACCTGAAAAAAATGAAATACTGGAGAAATCATTAAAGAAATCATTAAATCAACAGAGAAAACGTAAACGGGTGACCCGGAAAGTTGTTTATAGTTCATCAGAATCGGATTTGGAAATGAGCGACAGTGATTCTCTTGAAGATGTGGATTGGATCCAAGAACATAGCGATTCCGAGCCCTTGCTTAATGAAACACTAACTGATAACTTCGAAATCGTTGTAAAAGAATTTTACATAACCAAATGGGAAGGAAAAAAACAAGTTTATTATTATATAACCGAATTAATATGCATAACAGATGCAGAATTCCAGGTTAAGTATCTAAAACGAGTTGGTAACCATTTAATTCATGAAAAAGAAGACTTATTCACTATCAATAAGACAGACTTTGTCATTAAATTACCCCAGCCATCTAGTCGTGGATCTTCAAAACGACAAATTTTACAGTTTAAAGACATTGACAGCTATTGTTACAATTTGGAATGAACATTTTTGTTATTTTTATAAATAAAACATTAGATTGTGTAGTTCAACACTTATTTAACATTGGCGCTCAAGGTACACCATATATATGTCCAAGGTACAATGACTAGGTGAACCTTGAACCACTTCACTTGTTTTTTAAATGTTATTAATAAAAAGTACCATACAAACAATTCGAATTATTGTATTGTTAAAATGGTTATTTAATACCCTATACTTATCTAGTGACCTAGTATAGAGGATTTTTTTTCTGTCTTGTAAAAAATATGATGAATTTAGAAAATACGGCCCAAGGTACGCCACCTTCCCCTACCTAGTGTTTCTTGAAAATATCAATTTGAGCAAACGTCTCTACATGACCTCGATAGGGTGGATGTGAGTATTCAAAGTCACAATCACCCCCCCCCCCCTTGCCACTACTCCTAAACGAATGAGACTTTCAACTATGGAATAATATAAAGTTTTCAGGTGCTTCAGTGAAAGGGTTTGTATTGGAAATTGAGTTATTTTTAAAATAAAAATACTCCTTCCTCAGGGTTTAGAAGGTGAGGTTCTTTTTAAACGGTGCCTATCGCTTTCTTGTACTTACAGTACGAATACTATACCTGTGGTTCATTACTACACAAGTTGTCGTTGTGGGAAGTTTCTTACTTTCACAATTGTTCAAAATCCAGGCTAAAATCAATGATAAAAAGCTAACTATGAATTCCTTGAAGAGGTTTAATACATTTGTTTGCTGAAGGCTTGAGTTTTACTTATATTCTGCGTCTACCATCTCCATACGCCATTTTATTTGAATATTATTCGAAATAAACATAGAAATTGATAAATTAATAATGTACTTACCTATCATAAATCAATTCGCACTAGGAATTTCCGATATATTTTTCTAACAGAAGCGTGGCTGTCTCACAATTACCGAAACAAAGAACTAGGTTTGAGAAATTAAACAATGCTTTAATACTTGCCAAAATGCATTAAATTTCTACATAAAAAAATACGACAGTAAGAAGGAATATTTGAACCTCTATAAATGCCATCAACCATATTCTCCTACCTAAAAATTTTAATTTTCAGCCTTCTAATTGAATTTGGAGAGGCTATAGAGATCTGCAATGCTCAAAATTTCTCAAAAATGCTTTAAATTCCAAAGGAAAAATTGCGACGTAAAAGAAAGTGCGCAGTGTGCAGGTCTTTAACATCAACTTAATCCACGTACTAAATTTCGTCCCTATGATCAATCAGCAGAAGCTGTGGAGAATATCAAAACCACAAACCCCACGAAAAAAATTTGAATCTCTAAATTAAAATGGATACATTGCAGTCTTAGATATACCTACAATATTGATTAAAAGAGTTCCATACGACGGATGTCAGACTCATATTATACAAGTTAAAATAAACTGTCCTAAATGAGACCCAACATTAAAGCTAGTTCCTATTAGCCATATTAATCAGTTTTTTTATATGTAACTCAAAAACAAACGCAGAGACAGTACACCCCAATTCAGAATCTGAAGACCGATTATCCAAACAATAAGGGAATTCCATAATATTAGTAGGTATGTAATATTATGGCAATTACATAGCATTGTTTTAAATTCAAACACTGTGTTCTGTTGACATCTCTGTAATATCTCATGCAACCAATATCTCGTATAGTTACTTCCATCATTCTCCAAATCATCCGCGTGAAGCTTATGTATGTATATTATATGTGAAAGAGGTGATTCTATTTATGGCTACCTGATGTACCTAATATCGCAGTTAAACAAATTTACAAATAATTGGTTTCATAGATATTAAAGCAGCTTATTACAATGAAAAGTTATATAGGATATACTATTGAAGAAGAACGAGTAAACGTAAAGTTGCCAAAGGAGAAAATATATTTTATTGGAGAAATTCTATTCAACAGGAGTTTCTGCTTTCTAGATCTGATCTCAGGTAGAGCATTGGGGCCGCTAGATAAGGATCTTCGCTGTTAGATTCCGTTCTCAGTACAACCTGCATCAATATAATGATAGTAGCAACTGGTGTAATGGCACGGTAAAATGCGTGGAACGTTAACATATGTGGATACGCTTGCCCCATATGGCTCGATGAATTCTATATGGAATGTCAGTAACAAACTAACCAAATTTCAATAGAATACTTAATCAATAAATCTCTTGATATCCTTAAATAAATCACAGCTGTCGTATTTCATAAGTCGAATAAGCTGCATATAATAAGTTACCGACAACATAACTCGATTATCTAATTCTGACAAATATTTGGGTATCATAGATTATAAATTACCCTGAAAACCCCTCATTAATGTCATATGTAGAAAAACATCAAAAAGAGTTAATCTGCTCAGAAGTCTTTGTAGAGCTTGGTGAGCCTTTCACCAAATACAAATATCTAATTACATGACACTTGGACTTAGTACTTCATTTGTTTGAAGGTGTGAATGCATATATCATGCACGAATTTCTCAAAATACAACATTCATCCAACATTTTGTAATCTTGTTTATGACAGGACAAAAATTATTTTAGAAAAATAAAATCTCGTTTCGTCGAATATTTCGATGAATGTATTCTTTTTATAAACAATTTTGACAGTGTGGTCAGCGTTTGATGCTTTCGTTGCCCCTTAAAAGAATATTATGAGTACTTTGATTGGCTTTTCCAGGACACACTCAATAATAGTAGTAAGTTTCTCAAATTTGATGAAACACACTTTCAAAATCATTATTAGGCTTTTGCACCGTATATTTTAAACTAAGTTTAATGATAAACCGAGTTTAATTTGACATTTTTGCTTGTCAAATGTCAAATTAAACTCGGTTTATCATTGAACTTAGTTTAATAATATACGGTGCAAGAGCCTGTATAAAATTTTCGCAGATGCCTCAGAGCAAGAGAAACGTAGGAGACGAAATTCATTTACTAACAAATAATATCATTTGTTCACTGTCATCATGATAGCTTTAAGTTATATTCAACAGTTATATGTAGAATAGAAAGGCATATATGTAGATCCTCTCATATTGGGACGAATATGCTCTAGAAACTGTGGTAGGTATACCTTAAAATCTCTCAATGTTCCGCAAAGACTAACGAACTCTCATTGTAAAGAAAAAGCTATGAGAATTGAACACTAATCAATAGGCCATTTAAGTACTCTTGAAAAGTACAAATCAACATGAATATCAAAGGCAATAATGAAGTAACAGACTATCCCTCAAAGAAAATCTTCCGGGAAGTGGATACTTCCGGCACGGATGCCGACCAAAAACATTACAACTTTTTATCGAATAAGAAAAAACAGGTCATAACTTCCTCCTCCACTTGTATAAACTTCCATGTGCATGTCACAAGCTAGGTGATTTGAGACACATTCTAGTTCACTGTGGAAATAATACCTACAAGCAATTTTTGAAAAAAATTTATTTCGCTTATCAATCATATTGATTTCAGAGACTTCGTCGCTTTTCACAGCCTCCTAACGTCATTTTTTCAGATATTTTATGTATGTGATCATGATATAGCTCATCATTAGGGTAAAGTCCTCATCAGTACAAAGATGCAACCGATACAAGAAATTATCTTCTACACGAAGTTTGCTAAAAAATTTAATACTCAAACAGAACTGGTACTGCGTGTGCGTGACCTTTGGTTACTTGCTCAGTGAACATTAGTATTGAGCATAAAAACCTTGAATCTAGCCCTTCCAAATACTTGACTGGCGAGTTGAGGAAGAAGAAGAAGATTCTCGATTAGGTAGATTACTGCTCTGTAAAACAACGCAGAAGTCCCAGAACCACAGAGTGAATGATTTTACAAAGATATGTGTCAGACCAAACGATTAGTCATCGTTTATTTGTGTTTTGATTCTGCTTGAGATATTGATATTTACAATCGTGAACTTCGTAGTTTCTTTCTATTAACAGGTCTCGAATACTTTCCTGTGTAACAAATACTGACCTTTTGGTCTAGAATGAGGATTATTTCAATTCGTAAGTTTAATTTTATACTTTCCCTTGTCAAAACCTTGACCCATCTATTTTTCTAGAACAAAACAATTATGTCGGAAGAAGATATCAATCTCTTGAACAATCTGGAAAAATTGGAAATAGAAAAAATCTCTAGCAAGAAAAAAGTAGTGGAACAGCGTAAACGCAATCCTTTCATGCGTAGAAGATCAAAATCCCTTTCTTGTATCAATTTTGGAACATGTGACTGTTCCAAAAATGTGCAAGGAATCAAGCACACAACTTCGTTCAAACGATCAAATAAGAAAATTTTGCGTGATCCAATTTTAAAATATGTGAAGTGTTCTCATAGTAGTGAAGTGAAACTAATGAAAAGTAAATCTTGCACATCGAAAAGAAAAGAAAGACTGTTTGGATATGGATCTCACAATGATCAAGACTTTAAATCTATAATCGATGGATGTGAGCAACTCAATATTGGCATATGTGATTTTAAAAGGTATTCCTCAGTAAGCTTTTTAAGTGCTCGTCCCCAAACTAATGTAGTACAGAAAAGTGATAACTCTAATGTTGGAACAAGCTGCTCTACACAAGCTAGAATGAATATGGCTCCTGCCTGCGATGTTACAATAGATGAACTGGCAAGTTATTTTGAAACTTTAGTACATATTCCCAAGAAAATGAGTTCAATGGCTGAAATGATGTATATTTAGAAGTCGTCTTAAAATTATATGTATATTTAATTATAGGTTATAAAATAAATTTCTTTTTTGTATATTATTATTGTTATCTTCTCTAACAATATTAGGATTGGAAATTTCAATAATGTGAAGGATCGGTAAATATTTCAAATATCATGAGCAAACTGTCGTCAAATGGATATTTCAGGTATTTATATAATGTACTGTAAAATTATGAAAAAATTTATATACAATTGAGTAACCTTATTAGGATTGAGTACTATGCATAAAATTCTATTTTTCATTCATCAAATTTTTTGTCTTTAGTTAGTTTTGCAGTAAATTGCAAAATGTCAATATTGAAACCAACAGCATTAATGTAAATGAAGATGAATAAAACATGCACATATTTAATCGATTAAAATCACCAATGTACAAAGTTGTATACCAAGTTTCCTAATATTAACAGGAATTAATGGAACTAGAATAAGGATGATATTTCATGTAAAAAAACATTTGATATTCAGAAAAAATCGTTTGGATTAATGAATAACTTCGCATTCGTTATGTATTTAGTTGCAATTTCCCCGAAAATTATAGACAATTTTAAACACAATTTCCACAATATCCAAAGTCAACAGTGAAATGCTGGAGTGTTTTTTAAATCCTTTTTATAGTAGTTAATTAGTTATATATCATAGACCACGATTTTTGATGTCTTATAAATTATATATATATATATATACTAGCTGACCCGGCAAACGTTGTTCTGCCATATAAATTATTTTTATCTATCTATTCATCTATCTGCCGATGTATATATATATATACATATATCTATCTATCTAGATAGTTATCTGTCTTTCTATCTACATATCTATCTAACCCGGCAAACGTTGTTCTGCCATAAAAATTATTTTTATCTATCTGTCTTTCTATATATTCATCTATCTGCTAATGTATCTCTATCTATCTATCTAGATAGTTATCTATCTATCTACATATCTATCTATCTATCTGACCCGGCAAACGTTGTTCTGCCATATAAATTATTTTTATCTATCTAAATAGGGGTTGATCGTAGAGGGGTGAAAATTTAGGGTTGTATATATTTTTGAATGCTGTATCATAAAAAAATAGAACAGAAAACGTTGTCAGAAAAATAAAGAAACAAATTGAGGGGTGGACTACCCTTAACATTTAGGGGGATGAAAAATAGATTTTGTCGGATTCTCAGACCTAACCGATATGCACACAAAATTTCATGAGAATCGGTCGAGTCATTTCGAAGGAGTTTAACAAATAAAAAATAAGGGTTGATCGTAGAAGGGTGAAAATTTAGGATTGTATGTAATTTTGTATGCTGTATCATAAAAAAATAAAAACAAAAAATTTTGTCTAAAAAATTTAGGGGTGGAATACCCTTAACATTTAGGGAGATGAAAAATAGATGTTGGCCGATTCGCAGACCTACTCAATATGCTCACAAAATTTCATGAGAATCGGTCAAGCCGTTTCGGAGGAGTATGGGAACGAACTTTGTGACACGAGAATTTTATATATAAGATGTATATATATATATATATATATATATATATATAAATTTTTTCCCTAGTATATTTTGGCATCTCCAGCGGCCCGCATTAAATCAAATGAGTTGAAATTTGGTATGTGAGGGTTGTTCTTAGGGCACAACAAAATCATCAAAATTTGGGTAAATTACGTCAGTTTTGGCATCTCCAAACTTTGGGGAATGGAGATGTATGCGCAGAGGCAAAATATATGGAAATTAATTATTTAATTAATATCCGGTTTTTGAAAGATTTTTGTCCCAATCCTTCTTCAAATTCAGTTAGAGGGTTGAAAATTCATAAGTGGATTAAATTAATTCTAGGGAAGTACCTTTTTAACAAACCGCCGCAATTTTTTGTAGATTTCATATTTTTTCCAGGTTTCGCGTAACTCCACTTCTTCTGCAGATTGAATTAGAAGGTTTAAATTTGATACGTGGATTGAATTGATGTTAGTAGGGTGCCCACTTTTATCGTAACATAATGTGGGGTAGATAACGTCCATTGCGTGCGTAGCATACGTAACTACAATTGCTTAAATCTTAAACTGTCATCGTAGAACAGGAAATGAAGCATTTTGGCTCGCAATTTTTTCGTCCAGCATGGAATTACATGAAATTTTCACAGAAGGTAGGAAATAGCCCGAGGATCATTTTCTACATGTGTACGCTAAAACCTTGGGGGTGGTTGCCACACCTTCTCGGGGGTGGAAATTTTTTACTACATTTCAACTATAGGAATCGATGGAAAAAGTGATTCTAAGAAAAAAAATTAATTTTACGTTTTCTTCGTAAAACTAATATTTTTTGAGTTATTCGCTGTTGAAAGTACCTAACAGTTTTTCGTCGAAAAAATCGATGTTTTTAAAAGGTTTTTGCGAAGAGCTGGAAAAATATGCATTTTATCAAAAAAACTGTGAAGAACAAAATTGTAGCTTTAAAAAAAACAAAATCGTTTTTGAATTATTTTTGTACGACCAATACGAACCGAGATACGACGGCATGTTAATGGTAAACTTTTTTCGCCAAATGCATGATTTGAAAGATTCAAAGTCAAATAACAGGAAAGTTTTGCATTTTGCGAGGAAAACTCATTCAATCGTTTTTAAAGTATTTAATTAGACCTTTCAAACAATAACAAAAAAAAGTTCCTAGCTTGAAAATTTAGCGATTTATGATCAAAATAAGGTCGATACCTACTTTTTTCTACGAAACAACCCCCCTAATTAAAATTGATCCTCACCCTTCTGTAGTTCTCTTCATATAGTTATGTATTTTCAATATACCCAAGAAGTTTCACTAATTTAAAATGCCTAATTTCAGAAAAATGGGAGTTTAAAGAGAAAACGATTTTTTGCGATTTCGTATTTTTAACCCACACTTTAAAATTCTCCGAAATTACTGGAGATACGAAAAAAATAATAGAGCACTAAATTGTAGCTTTTTTAATGACTTGAATTTTTCTGTATATAGATTTTCTATACAGTGAATATTTGGTGAGATATAGCCGTTTAAAACCTCTATCTACAAGCGAACACCACCTTATACGAGCCCTTTAAACTCACCCCATTTAAAAACTAAGGGATCTTAAGGAATTTAATTTACATAGTATTATAGCTCTGAAAATTCCTACAAAATCGTTTTTGAAAAAACTTTCTATCGCATAAAATGAAGCTAAGTTTGAAAACCAATATCATTTTTTTCGAACCATTGAATAGCATGGTTCGGAGCGACAGGAAATAAAGCTCATAAAATGACGAAACCTTGCATTTCTTTCGCCTATCATCGATTTGAATAAAAATTTGGAATTAGGTTTATTTCATCCTCTAGTTCATTTTCTACATCTTGCCGTTGTACGTTTTTTGTTTTTTTAAGGGTGAAAACTACCCCTAATTGTAAAAAGTTATAAAATATCGTTGTAAACCTTAAGATGGGTAAAATTTGGTTTGGATTAGTTGCATAATGATTGTTTCATGCTTTGGAATACAATTTCTAATGTTTCAACTCTTGAAAATCCACTCTTGTTGGAGCTTAATGTAAAAAAAAGTATTTATCTTGAACAATGATTTCATCTTGCATCGATTTGCACCAAAATTTGAAATTAAGCTCGTCTCATCCTCTACTTCAAATTTTATATCTCATGGACACTGTTTATTTTTCAAGGGTGAAAACTACCCCTAATTGTAAAAAATTATAAATAACGTTGTAAACCTTAAGATGGGTAAAGTTTGGTTTTGATAAGTTGAATGATTATTGTTTCATGCTTTGGAATACAATTTCTAATGTTTTAACCCTTAAAAATCCACCCTTGTTAAAGCTTGATATAAAAAAAATTATTTATCCTAAAAAATGATTGATGATCCTAAAGCATAAAAAAAATCATTACTTTACGAATTCAAACAAAATTTTATCCATATAAAGTTTTTGCAATATTATTTTATAATTTTTTACAATAAGGGGTAGTTTTCATTCTGAGAATAATCCAACGCCCATAAGCATGATATAGAATATGAAGTACATGACGATGAAAGACGAAATCCTTTTTTTAGGATAAATATTTTTTTTTATATCAAGCTCTAACAAGGGTGGATTCTTGAGGGTTGAAATATTAGAATTTGTATTCCAAAGCATGAAACAATCTTTATTCAGCTAACCACATTTCACCCATCTTAACGTGCGTACAATGTTATTTTATAACTTTTTACAATTAGCGGTAGTTTTCACCCTTAAAAAACAAAAAACGTACAACGGCATGATGAGCCTAATTCCAAATTTTCATTCAAATCGATGCTGGACGAAAAAAATTGCGAGGTTTTATCATTTTTTGAGCTTCATTTCCTGTACTTTTGCTTGTGTATGTGTGATTTGATGACTGACTGATTGTGAATGTGATTAATTGTGATATGTGAAGGTGAGGAGTGAAATCTGTGAAATATGTGAACTGTGAAGGGATGCAAACGATACATTGATGTCTTTGAAATATCGTTATTTTTGTCAAAAAACATCGATGTTTGCCATCGATATCTTGAATCTAATCTATCATGGATGTATCGATTTTACACTAGGCGATGTTTTCGAATTGTTGTAATATAACGCCAACTATTTCCAATTTTCCGCACTTATGTAGGTTTACCAAATGTCTGGAATGCCGAATGAACTAGTTTTCAAGGTTGTTCCGAAATTCATTGACAATGTAGTATGGGTAAATTTTTTTTTTTTTCAATTCGAGGGACCTACAGTTTAACGCCGGTTCCGAACTGCCAATGGGCTTGTAAACTATATACATTCCCCAACAATTTTTAATCATAAATAACCACTAAATTCCGGACATACACAACACCCAAGAGCGAGGTGGGACTCGAACCCACAATCCTCGGTTTACAAACGGTATAAGGCGGTTCACCTTACCGCTGGTCTACCGAGGCCTCCCAGCTCACTGCAGAACGGAATAAATGAAAATAACTAAAAAAAAAGTTTGTCACTCTGTTTGATGTTTAATGATCATCACGCAGCAGCGGAACCGTGGGACTGATAAAAGCCTGTCCAAATAATTGTTTCCTAATTCTGTGTTGAAGAAATAACGCTCTTATTTCTAATTTTTGTGAAATTAATTTCATAAACATTCTAAATAAATCGTAATGACTTGTTGATTCTACTATAGGTATGTGTATTTTATTTTAAAGGCCTCATGTTTTTATTAAAGTGAGTAGCACACAATGTAGGTGCACTGTTTTTTACTTGTGCATGTGTGTAACTCACCTTTTATAGAAATTAAACATATTTTGAATTTTTGTTAAAAGATATGTCGATGTTTTCAGGGGTGATGTGTTCATAATTTTTGTGATTTTTTGTGTTCGATGACTGTAACCGTGATATGATGAATCATCAAATTCGGGACATATATTAGTACCGGACTGTGTGTTTTAATCCGGAACGAATGGTCATCCCCATGTTACGGAAGTATCCAGGAATTTTAGATCTTTTCCTGATCCGCCGCCATTTTTAGGTAAATAAATCATTTTTCAAGGTTCTGTTCACCTCCACAGCTCTTCCTGATTAAGTTAGAGGGTTGAAATTTCTTACGTAGATTGAGTTAAAGGTTAGGGAACTGCCCTTTAGTGGTTTCAACTATTTCCCCAACTGGCGTAGAGGGTTTCATGTTTTTTCGAGAGTTTTAAGGTTTGCTCAACTATACAACTCTGCTAATTCATTCTGGGGGTTGAGACTTTATATATAAAAGAAAACCAGAATGAGAAAAAACTAAGATCTGCTCCTTAGGCGCCTTTTTTACAGAGAGCAGTATGGTTCCTTTTGTTGTAAAAATAAATTTTAAGAAAAATTGAAAAAACTATATTTATCTATGAACTCTTTTAGTGGATGAGGGATGACGCAAAATGTTTCATGCTCACGTAGCTGTATTGTTCACTCATAAACCGAACCAGCAGAAATATAATGATCCAGATCATTATACCATTTCAACGCGTTCATACAGATGCATAGAATGAGCCAAAGTTTAATAGTATATTATTCAACGAGCGGTAATGTAGGTCATAACTCACGCAGATGAAGTTAGCAGCACGAGCTGCAAGCGAGTGCTGTAATTCATCAAGTGAGTTATGACCATAACCGCAAGTTGAATACTATACTTTATCTACGACTATAACAATAAATACTAAGAAACTAGTACAAATTCACAATAATTAGGTAGTATTAACTTAATTTGAAAAGGTCAGAATTATTCAAGTGACATTAGCAGATGAGTGACGGTCGATCTTACTTGGGATCTTAGTAGACTATATACTGAATTATAGCAGTGAGTTATTATTACTCACGCTGTTTGGTAATAGATACTATTAATTGCTAAAACGCAGTTGATAATGAATATATTATTCAATAGGAGTAGATAAATTATTTTATCTGCTCCTATTGAATAATATATCCATTATTCAACTGCGTTTTAGCAATTAAAAGTATCTATTACCAAACAGCGTGAGTAATAATAACTCACGGCTATAACTCACTATATAGTCTACTAAAATCCCAAGTAAGATCGACCGTCACTCATCTGTTAATGTCACTTGAATAATTCTGACGTTTTCAAATTCAGTTAATACTACCTAATTACTGTGAATTTGTATCTTAGTATTTATTGTTATAGTCGTAGATAAAGTATAGTATTCAACTTGCGGTAATGGTCATAACTCACTTGATGAATTACAGCTCGTTGAATAATATACTATTTCAACATTCTGGGAATATTTTCTTGTATTTCAGAATTTTATTAATTTCCAACGCGTCCGAAATTAAGATGGTAGCGCCGGAACGGCTAATATCCGTACTAGAGCATGGGAAATTAGCTGTTTGTTTACATTGATTGGGAATGGTATTTACGCTCATTTCATTTTGAGTTTTCGAACGTTTAGCTTCGTAAGTTGTGTTTTTTTGTACTTCGTATTTTCTAGTGGTTCATTGTGTTTCGATTGATGACAATATTATCTCTGTTCAACAGTAGATAACCTACCTACATCAAGTTGAAATTTACACTGAGTTTTTATCATTGAACATGAAAATCAATAATAAAATAAAGTAGAGGACGAATAAATTAATTGGTTGAAGGAACTATGTATACCTCATGAAAAAGCTGTATGATAAAACACCTATTTATTCAAAAAATAAAAAAACTTTCAAAAGTTTCAAGAAAACATCTCTGACATGTCATTACGAACTGAAGTATTTTTGAGTATAATGGACAAAACTAAGTACTTACCAGCAAAACTGAAAGAAACAACATGAAATAAAAGAAGAATTAACATGAATACTCTGCTTGAATGGTTTGAACGTAATAAGTTATTATATTTTTTGAATTTTTCTGACGTATAACAGCTATCCTAAAAGTACGGTGGACTTCTGAGAGTCTGGTTTTTTTGATAGAATCTCTGTTTTCCTGATTATATAATTGAATTTTTTAGTTTTTACCTAGCTATAGAGTCAAGATTTATTTCATATTCTTGATGTTATGATAAACTGTTATTTTGGTTGTGCAAATAAACATCATTTGTTATTATTATTTTAATAGTATCTCTGGTTGTTACATGAAAGAAAATACAATAATCTAGAATCTCTGGATGATGGCCCAGGTTCAGATTCCGATAAAAGTGGAACATTTTTCGTTGGAATAGCATTGGACTTCAAAAACTCTACGTTTTCGGTTAGCTGAAAATTGCACATCATTATTTAGTATAATTCTATATGGAAAAATCCACAAACTTACTGCAAGGAAAATAATTAGGTATTCTCAGTAAACTGTAAAGAACGACTTTCTTATGTTCAGACATTTTTTTTCAATCTTCAAGTTATGAATCCATACCTTTCTTCTGTCCATCATTTCCTTGTTTCCCAACTTTGTTTGGAATGCAACTTTGAATTGTCCAGCTTTCGGAAAGATATGTAAGCTATATTCGGTTTTTTTTTTGCCCAAGATGAACAATAGAATACACAACAATAGTGATTCATCTCTTCTGAACGTTTGTAAACGATCCAAAATACAATTAAAACTCAACAACTTCTCATATAAAATACACGTAAACAGATGTAAACAAAGCAATCTATCTCCCATGCTCTAGTAATATTCGACACCGGTAGGGGGCGTATCGCTTATTATGTTTTCCCTATAATATATGTTTTGGAGAATGATGAACATGGTTCTAATAAGAATCTTGCTTCATCAATAAAACAAGTATGCCTCTATTTTGTCAATATTGAGTACTCTGAGAAAATAATTGAAGTATATGCACATCACCGAAGATAAAATATTTGAATGTTTTCCCAGTAGCGCCGGAACGGCTAATATCGGTACTACTCTATGGGCTGTTGACGGTTTGTTTACATTGATTAGGAATGGTATTTAAGTTCATTTCA
The DNA here is from genome assembly GCA_030704885.1 of Cynegetis impunctata. Classification (NCBI taxonomy): domain Eukaryota; kingdom Metazoa; phylum Arthropoda; class Insecta; order Coleoptera; family Coccinellidae; genus Cynegetis; species Cynegetis impunctata. Next base: position 44,674 of record JARQZK010001654.1, read on the forward strand.
TTTTAAGTTTTCGAACATATCCCTGCGGATGGCCGTGGACGCTCCTTGGTACGTCCGTAACTCCCAGATTCACCGAGACTAGGAAATGTCGAGTGTAATCGAGTTCATCAGAGCGACGGCAGTCAAAATGTATGCTGACTTGTCAACAAATCCGAACCCCCTCGTCACCAGACTTGGAGAATATGATGAAGACAGACCGTGGAAACACAAGAGACCCAGGATGATACTCCGAAATTTCGAGCCAAAACTCATATGTAGTATTTTCAAGTTCATGACTATAAAGTCTGCCAAGACTTAGGACACTTCTTGTCACTAGTATTAATATTTTTCAATTAAATTCTATTATGAAATTATGGGACTAGAATAAAAGATTATGACAAAAAAAAAGTTTTCGAACGTTTAGCTTCGAGTTTTTTTTGGACTTCGTATTTTCCAGTGGTTCATTGTGTTTCGATTGAGGACAATATTATTTCTGTTCAACAGTAGATAACCTACCTACATCAAGTTGAAATTTACACTGAGTTTTTATCATTGAAAATGAAAATCAATAATAAAATAAAGGAGTGGATGAATAAATTAATTGGTTAGAGGAACTATGTGTACATCATGAAAAGGCTGTATGATAGAACACCTATTTATTTGAAAAGTAAAAAACTTTCAAAAGTTTCAAGAAAGCATCTCTGACATGTCTACTTTCATTACCAACTGAAGAGGTTTTGAGTATAATGGACAAAACTAAGTACTTACCAGCAAAACTGAAAGAAACAACATGACATAAAAGAAGAATCAACATGAATACTCTGCTTGAATGTTTTGAACGTAATGAGTTATTATATTTTTTGAATTTTCCTGACGTATAACAGTTTTTTTTATAGAATCTCTGTTTTCCTGGTTATATAATTGAATATTTCAGTTTTTACCTAGATATAGAGTCAAGTTTTATTTCATATTCTTGATGTTATGATAAACTGTTATTTTGGTTGTACAAATAAACATTATTTATTATTATTATTATTTTAATAGTATCTCTGGTTGTTACATGAAAGAAATTACAATTATCTGGAATCTCTGGATGATGGCCCAGGTTCAGATTCCGATAAAAGTGGAACATTTTTCGTTGGAATAGCATTGGACTTCAAAAACCCTACGTTTTCGGTTAGCTGAAAATTGCACATCATAATTCTATATGGAAAAATCCACAAACTTACTTCAGGGAAAATAATTATTCTCAGTAAACTGTAAAGAACCACTCTCTTATATTCAGACACTTGTTTTCAATCTTCAAGTTATGAATCCACACCTTTCTTCTGTCCATCATTTCCTTGTTTTCCAACATTGTTTGGAATACAACTTTGCAGCTTTCGGAAAGCTATATTCGGGTTTTTTAAGCTACTGCATAGCATTTATCGCGGGCTTTGAGCGCGGCGACGGAATCAAGAAATCCCGTAACGAAAATAAAACCTAACACCCCCCACTCCGCCTACCATCTAGCTCGGCCGAGCGTTCACTTGTATGTATATGGTACGACTGTACGAAGCTCGCACGGATCGAGACGAGCTGCTCCGAAATCGGACGAACACGTAAGCAGCCGTTTGTGAGAAAGTATATAGGTATAGGTGTATAGGTATCTATCATATCTTTATAATGCCACCTCACCGGATGTGCGTCCCGTAAGTATATAAGTAGGTATATATGTATACATAGGTGTACCTATGTACAACAGTATATATATATATATATATATATATATATATATATGTATATATATATACAAATATATATATATATATATATATATATATATATATATATATATATATATATATATTACTAATATTATGACTCTGAATATTGATATAAATATTTCAGACTTTAGCGATGTTGATTTTAGGTGCTCATTTGTTGGAGATATTTGTGCAAACTTAGAAACGACCTACACATAGTCCTGGTAGCAATTTACTTTTCTCCGAATCCAAAATTGGACGAGAATATATTATGATATGTTCTTATTTCAGTTACCATAAACCTATAGTTTCAATGATAAAAACTACTGAATAACCTACATGTATTGTAAGATAATAAAAATATTTTAAACGATATTAACTTCTCATTTATTCGATAAAAGAAAAAAATTTGTTTTCTTATTGGTCACCGCGCTCAAAAAGTGTAACTTGAATTAATATCAAAGAAAAAACTTGAATTGATATCAAAGAAAAAAAAATACTGCATAAATAAAAATAAATAAATAATTATGATTGCATCAGTTGATAAAAAATGCTTTACCGCGGTAGTCCCCGAGTGCCACATGTTTTTTTTGCCCAAGATTAACAATGGGATACAAAACAACAATAGTGATTCATCTCTTCTGAACGTTTGTAAACGAAACAAAATTAAACACAATTTAAACTCTACAACTTCTCATATAAAATACATGTAAACAAAGCAATCTATGATGGCCCATACGTTAGTAATATTCGACACCGGTAGGGGGCGTATCGCTTATGAATTTAACTAAATTCACACTTGATATCTGAAATTTGTTAATATCTGACTTAATAATGTTGTTCGAATAAAAAAACAAAATTCGTTCAAGCTATTGGTAGTATAGCTGTCTTGAGTCTACAATCAAATTCAAATAGGGTTGTTTCATAATGAAGCTTTGCTTTGAATATGAAACAAACAGGAAAGAGCTCAAGATGGAATAAGATCGACTGTGATGAAGGTTACATATGGCCGTAGTACTTACATTCAACTATGAAAAAACTACATATATTTTAGAAATAATATATAATGATATATTTCAGTTGATATTAATGCTGTCAGTAAAAAATTAGTAAGATAGGTTAGTTTGATGTTATAAATTGATAAAACTTAACGACATTAGAAAAATTTAATTATTATTTAATTTCCAATTGTATTGAAAGTCCATTTGTATACATGTAGTGGACAATTTCAATCTAGAAATAAAAATAATAAATTTTGAAAATAATGGATAGGAATGGGCGAATAAAAGAATGATAATAAATATATCTGGATTTACTATACTCTAAACAACATTAATTCGGTGTACATATTCTGACATTTTTCATTTTACTGTATTTTTGTAAATATAATTTTTGCGTGTAGTGAGCTAACAAATACAAATAGATTTAATTACCAAAACCTTATACTTAATTTTCTATGTGAGTGATATCGTGGGAAAATATTTTTGTCAAAGAAATTCTTCGAGTAACATAACAACAATTGTTCGTGCCGTAAAAATGTTTTTTCACAAATTTTTATTACATATAACAGGATTTGGGTAACTCAAACGTTTTTTCATTTTATAATCTATCAGAGAATTTAAAAAGTCCTATTTTGTCCTAAATACTTGTGAAACACAGTGCTCACAATTTGAATGTAATGAAATATGCGATGTAAGTTATCACCTTTGAACTATATGAAAGGATTCATAATTGAGTGCTAGCTGTGGTTATTCAGAAATATTTGAAAGGTGCTATTATCTTTATGGTCGTCGGCGTTTTCTACAGACTCTAAAAAAAGTCGGAAATCAACAGAATCACAGTCCTAAAAATTCGAGTTCTTAGTCGAAAATGATCAAAATTTTCACTCTTTTAAGTCGAAATTTGAGAAAGAAGAGAATTATTCTCTTATCTTTCATACTGAAAACAAATTATGATCCTTCAATGTAATATTGAAACAATCATATTATGTTTCAAAGTGATTAAAATGTATAAAAAACGGTGAAGAATTGATATTATACTTAAGAAATTCAGTATGAGTAGACGCGTGTTCTAGTTTCTTATTACCATTCATAGAAATCTTAATATATATCTGTACTAAGTATATATAGTAAGTATATATAGTATATATTGTTACGAATTCGGGTTCGCTAGGATGATTTCCAATAACTAAATTTAATTAATAAACAAATCGGTATTTATTTACAAAACAGTAATTTTAAAATAACCACACTTTTCAATAACTGTCACTACTTCAAAAACACAAGCTTCGTTCTTCTTTTATAACACGGTAGTTCACTGTAAACTAACTGTAGACTGTAGACTAACTGTAGACTGTCCCTCGTCTCTTTTATGGTCGCTTTTATATGTCTTGTCATTCCTTCGAGAAGCTTCCAGAATGTTCCAGTCTTCGAATTAAGAGGGCGGTTACTTCAACGTTCATCGAATATTCCAGAGAACACAGAGTCGGTTTTAGACATTTTCGTAACACTGCCCCCCTCTTAAGTTTGATCGTCCCGATCAAAATCTTCTGATACACCTCCACCGTGATACTTTGCTAGCCTATCTAAATGTACAACTTTAGGCTTCGTCCTAGGAGTGCGTTGGATTCGGTAGACAACATCATTTATCCTCTTTGTGACTTTATAGGCTCCTTCCCAATTCTGGCTCAATTTAGGTGATAACCCTTTCTTTCGCTGGGGATTGTACAACCACACTAAATCTCCTTCTTTAAATCCGGCTGAATTCGCCCTCAAATCGTATCTGGTCTTCATTCTGTCAGTACTAGCATCTATCTTATCCCGGACGTGCTCATGGATCTTGCTTAGGTGCAGTCCCAATTCATCTGCATAAGTCTTTACTTCCAATGGTGTATCTTCGGGAGTACCGAACAGCAAATCACATGGTAAACGTAATTCTCTACCAAAGAGTATCTTGGCTGGAGTATGACCTGTGGTATCATGAACCGATCCTCGATAAGCCATCAACAGTACTGCAAATGTCTGTCCAATCTTTTTGGTGATCAGCCACAACCTTCGACAGGTAGTGTGCCATGGTGCGATAGAATCTTACCAACATCCCATCAGACTGCGGATGCCATGGAGTGGTTCTGGACTTGCGGAAGTTCACTACCTCCATCACTTTCTTAAAAACTTCGCTTTCGAAGTTTCTTCCTGGTCTGAGTGCAATTCCAGTGGAACTCCGTATCGAGATATGAACTGATCTACCAGTACACGTGCGACAGTCTCAGTCTCTTGGTTCGGAAGAGCATAGGCTTCAGGCCACTTGCTGAAGTAATCCATGACAACCAGTATGTATTTATTCCCATCGTTAGAAGTTGGAAATGGCCCGGCAACATCAATAGCGATCCTCTCAAATGGAAGCCCTACATTGTATTTCTCCATTTTTCCATGAGTTCTCTTTGAGGGTCCTTAGTGGCTGCACATGTTGGACATTTTCTGCACCAAGCTTCTACGTCATCACGGCAGTAGACCCAATAAAATCTTTCCCTTATCCTTGCAATTGTCTTATTCACGCCAAAATGGGCCCCTGAGCTTCCACCGTGGATTTCCTGTAGAAGTTCTTGCACTTTGCTGGTTGGTACCACTAAGAGGGTTTTGATTTCTTTACCATCCGGACTTTCCCATTTCCTCTTGAGTAACCCATTTTCGAGAATTAAGGAATCCCATTGCGCCCACAGTGCCTTCGTTTTAGCGCTCATCGTTGATATATCTTTCCAGGTGGGTCTGCGGTCGATCGTTTTCCTTTCTCTGTTATGCTTTATATCAGGGTCTTGTACCTGTGCCACAATTACTTCTTCTGTCGTCCATCCCTGTTTCAAATCGATGGTAGTTCTCCTTAAATCGCCTACTCCTTCTTTCATTTCATTTTTCTTGCAGTGTCGGCATTCTTCTTTGCATGGTCGTCTGGATAAAGCATCAGCATTATTATGGATTTTTCCTCGTCGATGTTCTACTTTGCAGTCATATTGTTGCAGTCTTTCTATCCATCTTGCGATTTGGCCCTCTGGAATCTTCATCTGCAATAACCATTTTGAGTGCTGCATGGTCAGTCCGAACCAAAAATCTTCTTCCATAAAGGTACTTGTGAAAATGCTCTATGGATTTTATCAGAGCTAACAATTCCTTTCGAGTAACGCAATAGTTTCTTTCTGATTTGTTGAAAGTTTTGCTGTATATTCGATGACTCTTTCTTCGCCTCCTTGTACTTGTGACAAAACAGACCCAATGCCCATATTGCTAGCATCCGTATCTAGAATAAATAGTCCCGTAGTCTGTGGATACGACAAAATAGGGCTTGAGCAAGTGCAGCTTTAAGTTGTCGAAATGCTGCCTCGCACTCTCTTGTCCAGTTGAAGGTGGCTTTATTTTCAGTCAGTTTATGTAATGGTTTAGCTATATCAGCAAACTTATCTACAAATCTCCGATAATAGGTACATAATCCTAGAAAACTTCTAACCTCATGTTTGTCTTTCGGTCTTGGCCATTCTCTTACTGCTTCGACCTTATCCTCTGATGTATGTATTCCGCTAGATGATATCGTATGTCCTAGAAAATGTACCTGATTTTGAAATAGGCAACACTTTTTATAGTTCAATTTCAAATGAGCATTCCTAAATCTGCTGAAAAATTTCTTTCAGATTTTTCAAGTGGTCTTCGAAGGATGCTCCCATAACCATCACATCATCTAGGTATACTAAACAGGTTTTCCAAGTTAATCCTTTCAGAACCAATTCCATCAGTCGTTCAAAACGTTGCCGGTGCATTGCATAACCCAAAAGGCATAACATTGAATTGTACAATCCACTTCCAGTTGAGAATGCAGTTTTCTCTTTATCATCAGGGTGGATCTTTACTTGCCAGTATCCACTCTTTAGATCTAATGTCGAAAACCACTTCGACCCCGACAGTGTTGTTAACGTGTCATCTATTCTGGGTAGTGGATAGCTATCTTTCTTGGTAACATCATTAAGTTTCCGATAATCGACACAAAATCTTGTTGTCCCATCCTTCTTCTTAACTAGAACAACAGGTGCTGACCATGGACTTGATGACTCTTCTATGACTCCCTTCTCCTTCATGGATTCGATTAATTCAGCTACTTCTGATTGTTTAGCTAATGGAAGTCTTCGAGGAGCTTGTCGTATAGGGTGGGCATTCCCTGTGTCGATCCGATGGGCAACTAAACCAGTTCCTTCGAGTTCTTGGTCTTCAAAGAGGTCGCTTTCTTCGTGGATAAATTTTCGAGCCAATTTTATCTGTTCTGATGATAAATGTTTCCATGAAGTCTCCAATTTAGTGAAATCAACATACTTTTTCTTAGTTTCCTGTATATCAGATGGTTCCTCACATCGAGCTATCCACGACACTGGTTCCAATGTAGCCACTGTTTTTCCTTGTTCAATATTTAGCTGTTCGTTACTAATATTAGCTACTCTTACAGGGATGTTTCGTTTTGTCAGGGATAAAGTCCTAGCTGTTAAAAATGTACAGTCTAATTTAGGTTCAATGAGTCCAACACACCACCCAGGATCGTGTTCTGGTCTTACATAGATAATATGCTCTGAGCAAGCAGGTATCTTATAGGCTTGAATTGTTTTCAGACTTACTTGATTTTCATTGGAGCCATAGTTTGGAATGAATTCCTCATTTCCAATCTTTAAAATTCCAGTATTCTTCTCGTAAACTAATCCATATTTTTTCACAACGTCCATACCCAAAATAAACTCATCAGTAATGTCTGCTACAAGAACTTTATGTGGGATCTGCAATCTTCCCCCAATTTCCAATAAAATATCAGCTTCTCCACGAATATAGCTCCTTTGACCAGTTGCTGTCTTCAGAGTTATATTGTACCTCATTGGAGTAATTTTAGATGTTGGTAATATATCAGGCCTAACTAATGATACTTCAGCGCCAGTATCAACAATTACCTTCACAGGTTGTCCTGATATATCACCATTAACTGATAAGCTTCAACATGCAATGCCTCCAATGAAAACGGTCCTGGGGGCTGTCACTTCCCCAGTCAGAGTTTGCCCCTTTACTCTGACTGGTGGTAGTTTTCCTGATTCCTCTAGGTGCTGGTGAGGATGATCTTCCTCTGTTTTCGGTTATCATCTCTGCCTCTGTTCATTCTGGAACGACATTCTCTACTAGTGTGTCCATATTTTCCTCACGAGTAAACATTCACCCTTAAAAGATACTCGGTTCTTTTCAAAGGAAGAAATGAGTTTGTCTAACCGTTCTAATATATCCACTCCAAGTGTTTTATTTTCCTCTACTTCTCACTTTTCGAGCTCTGTGTGTTTGCTCGGTTCTTACAAGATGTTAGTTTTGCTGTTTCAAATTCCAGAGCCCTCACTAAAGCATCATTTCCTGTTCTTGGTCTCAAAATTTTCAGATGCTGAATCAGGTCGGTGTCTTTTAACCCATTCACAAAAGACTTGACACTCAATTGCTCAAGGATATCATCTGGAGCCATTGGGTAGGCTAACCGAGTCAACTTTTCTACTTCGGCCTGAAATTCTTGTAGTGATTCATTTGCCAATTGATGCCTACCTTCTAATTGGGCCTGATACATTTCTTTGTGATCATCACCATATCTCAACTCTAGGGATTTTATTAGAATTATGTAATCTTCCTGCTCTTTTACTGACAATTTTTGTAACAGTTCTGCAGCTTTACCTCTGAGGGACAAAACCAGTTCTACTGCTTTCATTTCATCTGTCCAACCATTAGCTTGGGCTGCTGCTTCAAACTGTCGTTTGAATATTGGCCAGGAAGAATCTCCATCAAAAGTAGGTGGCTTCGAAAATTTCTGTCTGGGGACTGGATTTGACATTACTTTTGATTCATTTCTTTCCACTGTAGATATTCGCTTTTCTAAATTTTCTAAATCTTTCAATACCTGTGATTCACGTTCTTCTAAATTATGCAATTGCTCCTCCAGGTCTTCCTTCACATGTACTATTTCACCTCTCAATTTCTCATTATCCTCCTTCCTACGTTTGTCGAGGTCTTCCAGGATTTTCTGTAATCTTTGTAATTCATCTAATTTTTCTTGCTCTCGACGTTTTTGTTTTTCTAATTTCTCCTGTTCTCGACATTTCTGCTCTTCCAATTTCTCCTGTTCTCGACGTTTCTGCTCTTCCAATTTCTCCTGTTCTCGACGTTTCTGCTCTTCCAATTTCTCCTGTTCTCGACATTTCTGTTCTTCCAATTTCTCCTGTTGACGTTGTTCGGCGAGTTTTTGCATTAGTTTTTCCATCATCGATTCCATCTCTCTGGTTATTGGCATCCCACACTTCTGACACCAGTTGTTACGAATTCGGGTTCGCTAGGATGATTTCCAATAACTAAATTTAATTAATAAACAAATCGGTATTTATTTACAAAACAGTAATTTTAAAATAACCACACTTTTCAATAACTGTCACTACTTCAAAAACACAAGCTTCGTTCTTCTTTTATAACACGGTAGTTCACTGTAAACTAACTGTAGACTGTAGACTAACTGTAGACTGTAGACTGTCCCTCGTCTCTTTTATGGTCGCTTTTATATGTCTTAATGTCTTGTCATTCCTTCGAGAAGCTTCCAGAATGTTCCAGTCTTCGAATTAAGAGGGCGGTTACTTCAACGTTCATCGAATATTCCAGAGAACACAGAGTCGGTTTTAGACATTTTCGTAACAATATCTATGTTAATCGAATGTGTTTTCTTTTTGCATGATGCTTTTTACTTTTGACCGCCCTTAAAGAAGAAGACAAATATTTTAATATTATACGCTCTATGAATCGTCATTAAAATGTCAGTTAATTCTATTCTATGTCTATCTGTCTTTTGCAGTTGTGTTCGCATGCATAGCACGCGTTACGAATGATAAAATTAATAACTTTGAAATACTTTATTTATTGAATAAGCGACAAACTTATTCATAATTTCCTAGTAATTTTAAGTGTACTTTCAGTTACGAATAGTAGATAATTTTAAAATTATGGCAACACAACCTCATAGCCGCAAGAGAGTCTGCTATTATTATGATAGTAAGTAAAAATTATTCTTAATATGAAGTTTGTACCACGTTTATATTATACAAATATGTCGTTAATTCCATGAAAGAGCATATATTTTGAACTATAGCATGAAAATTGAGGTGAATATTAATTCTTCATCTGCGTATGATTTTTGAAATTATATTGCGAGATCTGTACGGTAGACTTCTGTTCACCGCATCTTTACTACTTTACCATTGGGTTATGCCTATCGTGACGTCAGAATGATGCTATTTTATAGAGTGCTTCGATGAAGTTACAAAAGTCTGGCCTTCAATATTAATACATCACAATTTTTTTAGGTGATATTGGAAATTATTATTATGGACAAGGACATCCTATGAAACCACATCGTATACGTATGACTCACAATTTGTTATTGAATTATGGACTATATCGTAAAATGGAAATATATGTAAGTTCTTGTAGTTGAGGACTTGAAATACCAAAAACTGGTACCGTAGATACTATGAAAGAAAACGAACAAAAACTTTTTTAATTATCTTCTTTTCATTTTTTTGAATAAATTATATGTATTAATATATTTTATATAAGTATAATATTTATAAACATTAAATTACCTTTTTGGTAGTTATGGAATTACATCCAGAGCAACTGATCTTGATGAAATTTCGGGCTCTTGCATATTTTGGGCTGCAAAGGCTGAATATGAACTCAGATTTTGTCGTTTTCTTATCTAAAACTTGAGCTAATCTTCCAACCTCCGAGTTCATGGGGGGAATGAATTTGATTTGGAAAAGGATTGCCTTTTTCAGAGTAAAATTTTATCTATTTCATGACTGACACTTTCTTGGCACTCAGAGGTTAGGTTAGATTAAATTTTTGAAAAAAAGTTAAGAAAGCGACAATTCTGAATTCATATTCGCCTTTTGCAGCCCAAAAGAAGCAAAAATTCGTAATTTTATCAAAATCAGTTACTCTGGACGTAATTCTATTATTACCAAACTAGATAATTATAATAGGTCAACACACCGGCAAATTTAAAGGAACGGAGATGAATTGTATTATTTGTCCTCATAATTATTTTTTGCGGCACATTTGAAAAGAATCATTTAACAGGGATATTCAACGGATGGTTTAGTTGATTTCAATTTGTTTTGCAAAGCTTCATCCTCTTTTGGAGCCTGTCTAATTTCTTAAGACTGAAAATTAAAAACTCAATTCTATACTTATTGTCGTCTTAAACGTTTAATGGTAACGCAAAATCACAAGGAACATTTTTTTCAATAACGTGTGTTTCCTCCACGAGCCCTTATAACTGCAACCATTCGTGTTACTATACTTCTGATGACGTTGTTGATCATTTCTTGAGGCAAATTCTCCCATATTTCCATCAAAGCAGTTCTTGCTGCTTCCAAGTTTCGAACAGCAGGAATTCTTGACCTGAGTCGTCTGCCTAGCATGTCCCAGACATGTTCAATTGGATTCATGTCTGGAGAACATGCAGGCCAATTCTTTGTCGGTATTTGAACCTGATTTAAATATTCAGTTAAACAACTAGCAACGTGCGGGCGAGCATTGTCTTGCATCAAGAGAAAATCTGTCCTATCTGCCGTTAAAGCGCCGCCATCAATAACCACCAACTCTGTGCGTGCCCCTAAACATATGCCATCCCACACCATAATTGAGCCTCCACCAAAAGAGACAGTAGGAGTAAAATTAAATTGTTCGTTTTGTTCTCCTGGACGACGACTCTTTCCCTCCCATCTATTGAATTTACACAGAAACGGCTCTCATCCGTTTAAACATTACAACATTGATCGTTCCAATTTTGGTGTTCTCGAGCAAAAGCTAGTCGCGCTACTCGATGACGTCTCTGGAGTTGTGGTGCTTTTTTTGACCTATACGCCTTCAAACCAACTTATTTGAGTCTTCTCACTGGACGCTCACTTATGAAGGTTCCACGAACTTCCTCCAATTTGCTTCTTGTTTAAACAGCGGTTCGGCGCCTATTGCGAAGTGTTTGCAATGTGATAAATCGGTCGTCTATGGCCGTGGTTGAGCGTTTTCTGCCTTGACCTCGTCTCCTCACATACTCTCCAGTTTGCATCCATCGCATAACACTACGATGGATCGTCGATTTTGATTTCCCAAACATTTTGGCAACATCATTCTAAGATCGACCATTTTCTATCATTGCTACTGCCCTAGCGATTTCAGTGGTTGCTAAATCACTCATTATTTACAGTTTCACAATCGAAGTGATGATAGTAAACAAAAACCAACAAAACTCAAACGATTACTTACGAAAAAACTAGGAAATTCTACTTGGAGAAAATACGCGTTTTAAATGTAATGTATCAATCGACAGATATTTCCGTTTTGATTTGGTTTTGACGTTGACTAACTTGATAAAAATGTGCATAATGAATGACAATTGTATAAAAAAGACATGGCTTCTAGACCTAGGCAGCACAAAAACCGAATAAAGCAAAAATACCTTTCATTTACGAAAGTATCTCCGTTCCTCTAAATTTGCCGGTGTGTGTATATATATATATTAATATATATATATATATATATATATATATATATATATATATATATTATATTAATTTTTGTAGCGGCCTCATAAAGCTACAGCGGAAGAAATGACGAAATTCCACTCTGATGATTATATCAGATTCCTACGGTCAATCAGGCCAGATAATATGTCAGAATACAACAAGCAAATGCAAAGGTTCAATGTTGGAGAAGATTGCCCTGTTTTTGATGGTTTGTATGAGTTCTGTCAACTGTCTGCTGGTAAGTGTTATAGTTGATAAACTTTTTTCACTTAGTCTTTAGATATAAGCGATTAAAATAAGTATTTAATTCACATCATTCTTTTAATTCTTTTTGCCATGAATGTACTTCAAATTAGTTACTCTATTCAAAGATATGACACAAGAAAATGTTCAGGAATTTAAATATTAATAATGACTTGTTATCCAATTATCAACAATTTTTAAGATTTCTTTACTTGCTTCTACATTTTGGAGAGAACTGAAGGATGAAACTAATTCATTCCATGTGTTCTTTGTTCATTGTAGTAAATGTTATATGGAATAATTACTCTCACAGAAATCAGTTATCCTGATGAACCAAATATCGCATGAAAGTTAAAATAAATAAAATTGAAGAAGGCATTTTTCAATGCATTATTACATTTGATATTCATGATTTTTTGAAAATACTTTTCTTTTCTTGAAAATGCTTTCTATTATCAGCCGTGTATATATGCAATTTTACTTTCCATAGGTCCTTTATTTGTAAAAAGGAATTTTTACATATTTCACATAAATGTAGTAGTATATTAAGCTAATCACTAAATTAATTAGCAGTAAAGCTAGTTTGGTACTTTATGCATATAAATATTATAATCGTTCATAATTGTCATTTATTTTTATATATTATGTATTTCAGAAAGTAACAAATTTTGACTTGAACATGCTCATTCTTATTTTAGGTGGTTCTGTAGCTGCTGCAGTTAAACTGAACAAACAAGCATCTGAAATTTGCATTAATTGGGGCGGAGGATTACATCATGCCAAAAAATCAGAAGCTTCAGGCTTCTGTTATGTCAATGACATTGTATTGGGTATTTTAGAACTTCTTAAATATCATCAAAGAGTTTTATATATTGATATTGATGTGCATCATGGAGATGGAGTAGAAGAAGCTTTCTATACCACAGATCGAGTAATGACTGTTTCTTTTCACAAATATGGGGAGTACTTTCCAGGTGCGTGAATTAAATTTATAATTTCCTTTTATACAAACACACACACACACATATATATATATATATAGATATATATATATATATATATATATATATATATATATATATTTATATATATATATATATATATATATATATATATATATATATATATATATATATATATATATATATATATATATATATATATTTATAATTTATTTCATAAAGCAACAGAAGTAGTTGCAATGATGGTTACTATTTGAATTTCTTCACCTGAATATATATTTTTAGTAAAATATAGCATGAAGAATGTTGACACTGAGCAACCACTCCCTGGTTACTATTTCAATATAAATTTAACATATATATATATATATATATATATATATATATATATATATATATATATATATATATATATATATATATATATATATACAGGGCACCAGTAAGAGCTACTGGCGCCTGTGTGCAAAAAAGGATTTTGGCGCCCATTAAAACATTTTGGATCATGTTTTTTTATTTATTTTTTTGAACGTAGGTAGGTGCTTGAAATAAAGCAAAAAACTGAACTTTAAAGGTCCTAGTTATTTCTAGACTAAAATAACAAAATGAAACAAACCGAATAAAATCATAACAGAATAAATTAAAATAAATTCTAGTTCACGCCCATTTTAAAGCATCACTAATGGGGTACAGACACGTTGTTTATAAATACTAGAATATAACCCAAAACTTAACATCACATCTTTTTTAGGAACAAATAACAGAAATATTTCCTGATGTCTACATATATATGAGTACTACTTTCTACTAATACTTAGATATTTTAAAAAATATGGAATATGCAGATACTTCTGATGAAAAATACCTAGGTAACTTCGTTATAAAATCAAAAATGATAGCTAGGTTCAATAGCAAAATAAAAAATAGCTATTGTAATAGCGATATTTTCCGAAACTTTGCTGTTGCAAATTTATTAATTACATCGCTAAAATTTATACCATCAAAAATTTCTTGTTCAATTGATAATATACCTAGCCCAGACAATCTTTCTTGAAGCATTGTCGATCTTAAATAATTTTTAATGATTTTTAACTTTGGAAAAAGATCGCTCGCCAGAAGCTACAGATACAGGTAATGTCAGAAGAATTCTTATATTAGTGAAATGCTTACGTTTGGAAGGGTAGAGATTAAATTGTTTTCAAATATATATTGTGAAATATTTAAGGGGTCAGTATCATCAGGTAATGAAAACAACTTTAACGCTTCAATTTAATTAAACAAATCATTGAAGTCCATATCCTTTTTATCCTGATCTGTTAGTTGTTCTTCAAGAACAGGACGTTTTAAAAAATCGCTGTCATTTAATTTGAATATGTCGCTAAAAAATCCGAAAATATTATAATACTCAATAAGTCAAATCGGTTTGTAAGAGAGCTTAAAGTTTGATCTATAATTTTTAAGAAAAACCTAATTTTAAAAGCTGTTTTTGGATCATGAGGGGTCTCATCTCGGTGTTCATAGTCAAACAGTTTTGGTTTAAATTTCCCCCTGACCGTTTTTGACCTTGGGTTTTGGCGGCCCTAAAGGATGGCGTCCGTGTGCATTGCACACTGTGCATATATGGTAGCGGGGGCCCTGTATATAAATAAATATATATATATATATATATAAATATATGTATATATTTTACTATATAACTTTTGTCCGCAAATGCTTCATTTTCCGAGATACGGGGTGTTAAAATTTTACTCCAAAACTTACTATTTATTGCTCTGAAACCGGTCAATAAATAAATAGTCTGTTTTTAAGAAACACTTCAGCACCCCTATCTCGGAATACGATATATATATACAGTAGAACGTCGATAATTCGGACGTCAATAATCCGGATTCGTCTCTAGCAAGAAATAAAATTGCGTACCTTGTGCCCTATGTAGTGTATGATGTTTTTACTGTACGTTCTACACATGTTGCTGTAAATAAAATACGATACAGTGCTTGAAAAAAATATTTTTAATTTATAGACCTTATACTATACCATTTAAAAACTTTTTTTCTCAAATAGTGCGTGCTGGCCGTTTTTTAATGTAATTTCGATAATCCGGATTATCGACGTTCTACTGTTTATATATATATATATATATACATATATATATATATATATATATATATATATATATATATATATATATATATATATGTATATATATATATATATATATATATATATATATATATATATATATATATATATATATATATCTATATATATATATATATATATATATATATATATATATATATATATATATATATATATATATATTATATATATATATATATATATATATATATATATATATATATATATATATATATATATATATATATATATATATATATATATTTTTATATATATATATATATATATATCTATATATATATATATATATATATATATATATATGTATATATATATATATATATATATATATATAATTTGTTCATTAACATAATATTTTACTTGAAAATAATCAAACAAATCTAGACGAGACATGGTTTAACATTGCATTGGCATTTCCACCCACCTTAAAAGCGATGAATAACATTTAAAAATTATCGAAAATGAAAGAAGTAATTGCAATGATAGTTGCTGCTTGAATTTCTTCACCTGAATATATTTTTTCAGTAAAATATAGCATGAAGAATGTTGACACCGAGCAACTACTTCCTGGTTACTATTTTAACATTCAATCTTTTTGCTTAAGCAACAGAAGTAATTGCGATGATGTTTGCTATTTGAATTTCTTCACCTGAATTTATTTCTTAGTGAAATATAAAATGAAGAATATTGACTCTGAGCAATTACTTCCTGACTACTGTTTTAATAATAATTATATAGGAGATCTCGGAACTTCTTCCCTTTCGTTAAATATATTGATTATTTTGACTATTTGCCTGAACTATGAAGATTACCTGCTATAATTCATTGTTATGAAGTAGGTAGATAAATATTGTTTCCATATGGACATGTCATTGAAATTCGTTTTTTTGTTAAACTCTTCGATACATCTATCTATAATTTTCAAATTAAATTATATTGAAATTGCGGTTTAATCCAAATGAATGATAGGAAATTCATAAAACAAAATATTGATAAATATACATTGTCTACTGTGATTTCATTATATACCTTGGATAAAATTTGGAGTCCAAGATTTAGACGGATACCTAAACGGCATATTCAATAAACGAACTCACTTTTGAAACATTTCCAACTTGAATTTTTTTTCAGGATAACCATTGGGTCCCTTAATATTCATATAAAATTCGGGTATAACAGTGTTGATAATATAAGATCTGTATGATTTGATTGAATTTACTGAATCAATCAATAAATTAAATAAAAATAAACTGTGTCATGGGACACCTGATAGGAACGAAGTTCCTCCGGATAATATAGAAGGACCACAATTTGCAAAAACGAAACATGTGCGTCTCGGGGCGCACGCTATATAATTGAATATAAATCTACAATACGTAGTCATTATTTTATGGAGCAAACTTGTAAAGCTTTATCTTTTCATTATGCCATATCTGATTCCTGTCGTAATCTGTTCTTTTATGCATATAACTTATGCAACATTATTTCGATGTTTCACATCTGCGAGGTGTAGGGTTGCTAGAAGCGGGCTTAACTTTTCCTGGACATTTCTGAGGTTACAAAGTTTTAGAGTAGAAATCCAACTAAAAATGTTGGCTGTTGGACGAGCAATAGGAAAAAATATTACAAAATTACTAGATAGTAGGAATTTTGAAAGAAAAAAATACCTTAATTTTTTGTGAAATTTATTAAGAAAAAATTTGCATATATATCAACTATATCATATACATAAACATTACTAATAAAATAAATCAGCTGCTTTTTTTCAAATTAAATTCAAATTCATGTACCTACATATTCAAACATGAAAATTAAACTGATCTCGAAAACAGCTTTCAGTCATGCGAACTCTGTGTAAAGAGAAACAATGTCAATTGCATCTTCAATTCTCAATATCAAAGGGAATTCAGAGAGTACTTCCCACGTCAGTTTCAATTCATCTGATTTACGGGACAAAAGCTCAAACTTTTTGTAAAGACCATCAGGCCGAAAATCATATCTCTCTTCCAAGTATTTGATTGCCCTCTGCAGGAAAATGTGTGCTTGTGATGTAAATTTATTCCTTTGGTCTTCAGTGAGTTTCCTAAAAATGTTTCTGACTTTACTTCCAAAAAAATTATCAGCCAACCTGCTTTTTAATTGGTCAAAAAGACTTCGCATTCCATGATCAATATCCAAAATAGTGAAGCTATCACTTTCTAATAGCAATATCACTTTCGTTAAGGTACTTAAAGTATGAGTATGCTCGTCAGCCATTTTGGGTCCAGTTGTCACTTTCGGCTGCTTTCGGCCGTATGTTTATTTACATTCGAACTACACGTTTATGACATTTTATTAAACATTTAAGCGTCGCGAACTGTAAAAAAGTCCTCGTATTGCCATTTTGTTATAAAAATGCCGTGTTGTTCGGCATATAATTGTTCAAACCGAACAGAAAAGAAGTATCATCTGTATCGGTTTCCGAGTGATGAAAAACGGAAAGCCAAATGGGTTCAAAACATGAGACGAGAAAACTGGAAGCCAACCTTGTCATCTCGTTCATTTTTGCAGTTCCTATGTAATATAATCATTCGAATAATTTATTCATCCAAAAATATTTTGAAATAATCATAAGTAATAATATTCACAATAATGCGACATTCATTTCTCATGAATAAAAAGGTATGAAAAATGTTTTGGAGTAAATGTCAATATGTTTATCGCAATCATCGTACAATAATTATTATTCACCTTCATTTGCATAATTTTTAATGTTTCTTATATCAACAAGGCCAGGTTGTAACAATTTTTTCAATGATTATCGTTTTTTATTTTAAAACAAAAAAATTATTTTAAAACAAAAAAATTATAAAACAAAAACGCAACGTTCGACATGTTGTACTTCTTATATTCAAAGATTCTGACATTTATATATTACAACAACAAATACCTTTGATTTATTTTCATCCCCCAGATTTTCAGTCGAATAATTATTGACATTTCTGCTCGACATAATTTCAGCCAAAATTGATCGATGCTGTAATTCAAAAGATACAGACTGCTTACAGAATAAGCATTCAAGCAATAATTAAAAATATATTATAAAACCAATTTCAAATGTTTTCTTTTTTTGATAATCAGATTTCAATGACAGTTCCAGTGGAATACTATGCTGACAAGCGTTGCACGATACTTGACAATACTGATGCGAAAACCAAAGCGAACACTGACTCGAATTGAACAAAGCCTTTCCGAGGACTTTTTTACCGTTTGCGACACTTAAATGTTTAATAAAATGCCATTACCATGCAATTAAAGTGCAGCTCGAATGTACGTAAACATACGGCCGAAAGTGACACCTGGACCCAAAATGGCTGACGAGCATACCTATACTTTGAGTACTCTACTTTCGTGAATTCAGGCAATACATTACTCAAGAAGAAAAGGTAACAGTCATTTATACCTTCTTTTTTACACTCTTCACCAGAGTTTATATCATTATTGTCGCAACCTTCGGAAATGAACTCCCATAGCACCCTGTGGCTGTTATTTGGACCTTTTTCCAAAAAATTAGTATATTATTTCATAAGGAGGAGAAATGTCAATTTTCATGGCGAGCTTGAGCTTACCCGCCTCACTGCGTTCGGTGGGCAATTGAAAGCGAGCCATGAAAAGTCACTTCTACTCCGAATGAAATATGTTATTTTATTTTCAAACGTTTTGAAATTCATAAAAATCTGAATATCCATTTTTGGATTGATTCACATTTACGCACATAATTCTATCCACTTACGATCGTTATGAATTATGGAACATTTGCCTAGTTGCGGTTGCCACGCAAAATTGATTCTGACAGATATAAAGTAATAGTATATTATTCAACGAGCGGTAATGTAGGTCATAACTCACGCAGATGAAGTTTGCAGCACGAGCTGCAAGCGAGTGCTGTAATTCATCAAGTGAGTTATGACCATTACCGCAAGTTGAATACTATACTTTATCTACGACTATAACAATAAATACTAAGATACAAATACAAATTCACAATAATTAGGTTGTATTAACTTAATTTGAAAACGTCAGAATTATTCAAGTGACATTAGCAGATGAGTGACAGTCGATCTTACTTGGGATCTTAGTAGACTATATAGTGAGTTTTAGCAGTGAGTTATTATTACTCACGCTGTTTGGTAATAGATACTATTAATTGCTAGAACGCAGTTGAATAATGAATATATTATTCAATAGGAGTAGATAAAATGATTGATAGTTATAATTCGCAACCTGGTGAGAAGTGGTTGAAAGTGAAAATGACGTTTGAATTGGAGAATTTTTTGTTCATGGTTACCAATTCATCTTTTGCATAGTAACACTTTTCCTGCCGCCGGCCGGAAAAGTGTTGCATAGCAACACTTCTCCTCCTTGGCGGATAAATAGAACTTTTCGATGATCCTGTCAATCGAGAAATGACGTTATTATTGTACGTTTGAAAATAAAATATTTTACTGCAGGCCAACTATGCACTAATCGATCTATAGCTGGCAAAAGTGACAACCACCTTGTAGGAATATGCTCTTTGTATTCTATTTGAGCAAACTCACAACATTCTTTCAATTTCTTTGTTTTCAAAGCTGACGAACTAAATTCGCTGTAAATTTTCATTATGATGCTTTCCACGTCAACATCGAGACCTTTCAATGCATACTTTACACAATTATTCATTACGTGGCAATAACAATTGGCTTTGAAAACATGCCCGTTTTCCGCTTTCAACTTCTGATACACCGAATTATGTATGCCGTAATTTACAGAAGCATTATCTGCACTGTATGCACTTATTTGATCAATGCTGAGGCCGGCATCAGCAATGATTTTTATAACGCATTGATCTCATGCGAAATTTCGTTAGCGTCTTCGTAAAAGTCCAATAATTTTTGACAAATACCTTTTTTACTATCAAAAAACTGAACGGCATAGGGAAACGTTTTTATATTACCAACGTTCGATGCGTCTGAACCTACTGAAAAATAATGAGATTCTTTTAAATCTGATATCAATTTTTTCTGCGAATACGGTCCTAACACCCTGCGTTTAATTGCCGGAGGCTTGGTTCGTCCACATGTAATTTTTGCAATTATTTGACTATCTGGAATTATTTTGTGTAAAATTTTTCCCAAGCAGTCTAAACTATTGTAACTCAAACCATGTTCGACATGATAAACTAATGCTACTTCTGCATTTACGATCGCAATTTCTTCCTTACTCTCTTTCTTCATGAATAAAGTGTCCATGCACCTTGAAGTCTTTTTGGCTGACAGCATCTTTTTATGCTTTGCACTAATGGCATGAACCTATAACAATGCAATGCAATACAAATACCAATACAATTATTGCGGTCATATGAACAAAAGTAATGAGCATACTTGAATACCTACTTTTACATGTCACCCACAGTAAAAAATCGACGACGCCAAATTGACGTCGCCAATAAATAAATCAAATTTAAAACATAATAAATATACTTAATAATGAGGACTTACTTTCAACGCGCGGCGACCTTCATACTGAATTGCGATATCCGAGTTACATGTTTTACAAAAAACTCATTTTTTTCCCAATCCAATATTTAAAATCATGATCATTCGTCCAATTGTCGTTAAATAAAACTTGTGAATCTCTTTTTGCTCGTTGAAGGTAACGACGATGAGTCCATATCGATAAACAATGTCCGAATCAAAACTAAATACTATTAAACCCTATGAAAGTGAAGCGCGGTCGCTTAGGTGGCTAGCGGGATTGCGGGAAGTGGCCGGGCGCTCATCCCCTCGCACCTCACTCCCACACAAGCTGACATGTGAGTTGTGTGTTGTGTCTATGACACGACCGACGACACATAGGACGACCGCGGTCTGTACATACCTACCGCGGCAATATTTTATTGTTGCGTGGCACCGTGGTGCCGTAATTTTGTGGAAAAAAATTAGTATTCATGAATTTCGGGACATTAAGATGTAATTACTGGACACGGGACCATACGCAAAATTCCGGGACTTTCCCGGCCATCTGGCAACACTAGCATGTCATGCGACGTTTTCGAGTTGCTTGTAGTGATGGGAGTACTCGAGTACTGGAATCGACCGATACCCGATTCCTAAAAGAATTGTAAGTATTCGATTCCTGACGGCAAGAATCGGAGTCGATTCCGATTCTTTCTTTATTATGCTATGCTTCTGCGAATCGCGATCCTTCGCCTGGTCGCTGCGCTGTACGCCGATCATCAGCCAAATAACACGAGGAGCTCCGACACCGAACGACCGCGGCCGAACACCGATCCTTTACTTCCAGCGATTCTACTTTCTACTCAACTAACAAAACAATTCTCGAACCCGACCGATTCCTTCTCAGGCACTGAGTATTGAAACAATTCTCGATTCTCGAACCCGACCGATTCCTTCTCAGGCATTGAGTACTTCTGAGAATCGAGTACTTTTCGATTCCTACTAATACTCACTACTCACTGCTTGAAAAGGAATCGGGTTGGGTTCGAGATATTACTGGATATATTTGAACTGTGTGATGCACTAATGCCTGGTAGATTTTGAATGCGAAATGATATATCGCGTGAATACTTTATTTTTGGGAAAAATGAAAATACTTGCACAAATGTAGTATGTCTATTTTGGCTAAACTGAATTTTGCCAAGTATTTTTCTTTTCTCATTTTCCATAAATAGTTTATATTTGAAACCGAAAATCAAAATTATTCATTATAATATTCCTTATTGGACAGATATTTATACTGTACCTATTCAATAGATCTAATAATAATTTAGAGGACAAAAGAGGTATTTCGTCGGATATGTCGTTTAGAATATTAAAGTTGTAAATATGTTATTTTCACAAAATTTGTTAGAAAAATAAAACATTCAATTTATTTATTTTTGTTGTTTATTAATTTGAGAATGAAATATAGTTATGCTAAGTTTTACCAGAGATTTTATCGAAACCAGTACAATACTGTAAACCAGTAATAAACATATTTTTTTATTACTTTTATATTCATAAAAAATTAGCTTTTGTTTTTCATGTAGTTTCAACGATTTTCTTTCAGCAAAATAGAAAACCTAAAATTTCTCGTATAAATGTGACTCTCTTAAACTATGTAAACAAACTGCTAAAAGTACTCAGTACTCAATGAAGTATTCGATTCCTCAAAGTACTCGATCCCTTAGTACTCGATTCTTGGAAATACCCGATTCTTCCCATCACTAGTTGCTTGTACATGAATTCATGAGTATATACTATGCATTAGCGATTGGCGTGGCGGAGTGGGATCAGTAAGAGAAGGGATGAGAGAAAGAGGGAGAAAGAGAAAGGTATTACCGGTTTTACGGTAATACGGTTTTAGTATTCACATTATTTTCAGTTTGGTTCTGCAGTGAAATCCCTATCTGCTCCAAGCCTGCCGTAAAGAACTTCGTTCCAATAATAACAAAATATATATTCAATATTTTGATTGGTAGTAGAGAAAGTTATTGTGAAATTAAATTTATTCATATAAGTAAATGAGTGTGAAATTACTGATTTTTATACTGTCCCTAGGCTTATTATCAGTTAAATTAAGTTATGTGTTATAATATAACATATAGTATATCCCTTTTAATTGATTATTTATTACGTAGGTACCGGCGACCTTAGAGACATCGGCGCCGGTAAAGGAAAATACTATGCTGTAAACATTCCATTGAGGGATGGGATGGACGATGACTCATACGAGAGTATATTTGTTCCTATCATCAGCAAAGTAATGGAAACTTTTCAACCCAGTGCTGTAGTGCTTCAGTGCGGTGCCGATTCACTCACTGGCGATCGTCTTGGATGTTTCAATTTGACAGTCAGAGGTCATGGCAAATGTGTCGAGTTTGTGAAAAAATACAACTTGCCGTTTATGATGGTTGGTGGAGGCGGTAAGTATTGATATTTGGGAATTTTGTGTGTTCTTGTTGAGCACTGAAAAAAATTGATAATATTTTCAACCACTTTAATAATTTGATTTTTTATAACACATGTTGAATACTATAGAAAAACTGATATCTTTCCATTATAGGACTAGACACTACCCCTAAAACTCACACACTCTTGATGTTTAAAATTCAGTAAATTTCACATCACAATAACAGTCATTACATATGCATAAAATATTAGTATTTGTTCTCTAATTTTCGCTAATTGAATGAATATAAACTGTATTACAGAAGAAGGGATTGTAATGATATTTGCTTGTTGAATTTCTTCACCTGATCTTAATTAACTAGAAAACCATGAAGATAACTGACTCTGAGCAAAACCCTCGAAAATAAACGCTTATATATATATATATATATATATATATATATATATATATATATATATATATATATATATATATACATATACATATATACATATACATATATACATATACATATATACATATACATAGTAATCATTAAGCATAATTATTCGCTTTTCATTTACAGGCTATACAATTAGGAATGTATCTCGAGCATGGACCTATGAAACTTCTGTAGCTTTAGGGGTTGAAATTGCTAATGAATTACCTTACAATGATTATTTTGAATACTTTGGTCCAGATTTCAAACTGCATATCAGTCCTAGTAACATGGCTAATCAAAATACTCCTGAATACTTGGAAAAAATCAAAACCAGACTGTTTGAAAATTTAAGGATGTTACCCCACGCTCCTGGTGTTCAAGTACAAGCGATTCCTGAGGATGCTATTAATGATGAATCGGATGTAGAAGATAAAGTAGATAAGGATGAAAGACTACCACAAAAGGATTTAGATAAAAGGCTAGGTCATGAAAACGAATTCTCAGATAGTGAGGATGAAGGAGAAGGTGGCCGAAGAGATAACCGAAGTTATAAAGGAAGGAAGCGACCTCGTTTAGATAAAGGAAATGATAACAAAGATGGAAATTCGGAAGTGAAGGATGACATCAAATCTGAAAAGGGTAAGTTGATACACAGACTATATGTTGAAGCTTTGCTATATACTGCAATGATGTTTTTGAATTTCTTCACCTGACCTGCATTTTTGCAGTATTTTATGAAGATATTTTGACTCTGAGCAGTTTGATCAATTAATTTATCGATGGTCAAAAAATTGATTCAAGCTGAAATTTTTACCTTAGATCTTGTATCTGAATCACAACTCCAACTAGACCAGGGAAATAAGGTCGCAATGGTGTCTCTTGACTTACGATAAGCTTTCAATACTGTGAATCTCACAGTATTATTAGCTAAATTAAATGTATTAGGTATACGTGGTCAATGTTATGATTGGTTTCGGAACTATCTTGCCAACAGAAAACAGTTTGTCTGTATAAATAACACTTACAGTCCTGAAAAAACCATAAAGTGTGGAGTACCCCAGGGTTCCATTTTGGGACCTACTCTATTTTTACTATATATTAACTCGGTTTCTTATTTGATTCTTGATAATAAAATACAACTATATGCAGATGACACGGTTTTGATATATTCTGGAAATAACTTCATTACAATAAAGGAGCAGATACAAAATGATCTAACTAAAATGGAGCAATGGCTTATTACTCATAAATTAACATTGAATATTAAAAAATCATCATACATATTCATACAAAAATCCAAAAATGAAGATACAAATTTTATCAACTTTGGAAATAGTAAATTGGAATACTCAAGTACTATAAGATACCTGGGTCTATATTTAGATGAGAGGCTGTCTTGGCAATCGCATACGGAAATCTTAAGGAAAAAGTTATTAGCTCCCATGTAAGTCCTAAAACGTCTAAGTTATTCTGTACCTAAGTATTTAGTCAGGTCATTGTATTTTTCTCTGATACATTGCCATTTCCAATATCTTACAGTACTTTGGTACCCTACTCGACAAAATCTCGTGAACCCACTTAAAGTACTGCAAAATAAAGCGATCATAATTATATATAATCAGACATGCTTTATAAAAATTTCAACATTATGCCACTACAAAACATCTATAAATATCAGGTATCTCTCTGTATACACCAGATTATCTGTAAAACACGCCACTCCAATTTAACCCTGGATCTTCGCAGTGACATACATACCTATAATACCTGGCAATCAAATGATCTAAATTTGTTGAGATTTTCATCTATAAATGGCCAAAACAGCATATTTTTCAAAGGCGTATCCATATAAAATAATATACCTTCAGATATCAGAGCATTGGATACAAGAACGATAAAAATTAAAACTAAAAATCGATCAGATAATTGTCACAATATATTGTTTCCACTTATACAAGACCACTTCTGTCAATATGTATACATTCTTTTTTTCTCCTTGCTATGCCTGTAATAGTATATTGTGTATCTAGTGCGTGAAGTATACTTTTTTACGCGAGTGTGGAAGTTTGTGGAACGAGCCGCAGGCGAGTTTCACAATCCGCACGATCGTAAAAAAGTCTTCACGCACGTGGTGCACACTATACTTTTTCTACGACCTTTTACTTAGAGATTGAATTATAGGAAAATTTGACTAATTTTCTTTATTACAATAATAATTATTATGAACAGTTATATTGCAATTTTGTAAATTGTCAAAATGTACATTTACTTTCTCTTTCTCTACAAAATTAGTGCTGCTTGTACTGTTGGTATTGACAACATAACTACGATTATTGTTGTTAAGATTTTATTGCAGACATCTATCTTTTTAGTTAGGGATTCTTCCACATAGGCTTCTGCCACTGAGGATGATTTCCAGCCGCCGAGTTTTTTTAGCGTTAGGAGATCTCCTCCATCTTCGACTAATAAGGGGCCATCCATAAAGTACGTCACACGAATTTTAGGACTTTTGAACCCCTCCCCCCGTCCTTGTCACAGGTTGTCACATTTTTATAACCCCCCCCCTCCTGATGTGACGTCACACATTTTTTAAATTTATGTATGTATTTAAAAATAATCGAGAGAAAACAGCTATTTTCATTTTTTACTTATTTTTATTAAATAATAATCTAATAAAATCAACATAAAGTCCAACATTTCATAAAACCGAAAAAACAAACGACTAGTCAATCGTGAAATAAACAAAAGGAATGTATTGAAGTCACTGCGCCGGCGCGTGACTTGTCGAAGGTCTCGCAAACAACCGACGTGCGGAACGATAATAATAATAATAATATTCTTTATTGATCCTCAAATCACAAGATATGTATAGGACAAGTCAAAGTTGACATAAATTATACCCAAGAATAGAATATAAAAGATTCTTAAAAATAATTTTGAAATTCTACTAAATCATAAAAGGCTTCCTTAATAAGAGTTTGTTTGATAGAAAAGCGAGCGAGCACTCGCCGACGACTTAAACCTATTTAAATCCTTAGCATTCAAAATTCTCGTGAATTTGAGTGTCTCACTTGCATTACAACGCCGCTCTAGAAGTTAAATGACGTTGCATGAGAGATTATCGCATAGCGAGAATGCTAAATTATTAATAAATATAGATCAAGTTCGTAAATTTTTAAAATTTTTAATTCACATCCAAACTTTGCGTTTTAGTATTTTAAATTTTAACATGTGACGTCACAAAAGTATTGAACCCCCCATTCCCCTTGTCACACGATGTCACACTTCGGTGATACCCTCCCTCCCCATTAACGTGTGACGTACTTTATGGATGGCCCCTAAAGACGCAGATGAACGCCGTAGGCTGTGCCCGGTAAATTCGTTGGGATTGGGGAGTTTCAAAAATGTGGCAACTTCTGAAGGGACTTTTCGTATCTTATTTATACCAATCACTTGCCGAGTACATTTCCCTCGTTGATAATTAATAAAGAATTTATTTTCGGCATAATCCTTGGGACGAAGAGCCACGTATTTGTGATATATGTCCAAGTATTCAGTAACAGTAAATTTTCTAGAAACCTTAGTCTTCGTATCATTAACTGACACAATAAGAACTGTTCCCAAATTTTGGATGTCATCCATTTTTAATTTAAAGAGCTCATCTCTGCGCAGGGCTCCAGCTACCCCAAACAACAAAATAAGCTAAAAATTTAAAGATTAGTATTTATCGATATTTATACAAATGGACTTACTTTGGTTAATAAATATTTTTCATCTGGTGCCTCTTTGAGAAATTTTAATACGTGTTCCTTTTCCAAAACGCGTGATTTTTTAGGAATGTATCCCTCGTTTTTCCGTTTCAAGAAAGCGCGAACTTTCGGATAATCACCAATTTGTACGTTGTACTTAACACTAAGGGTGCTTTTCAACATTGAGTAGTGACTCCATAAGGTAGAAGATTTAACCTTTGTTGATAATTCGGATAGGTAGGCTAATATTACCCTTTCGGAGAATGATTGGACGTTGTTTGTATTGCGCCATTGCATAAACTTTTCCAAAGTGTTTTCGTAAATTCCCAACGATTTTTGTGGCAATAACGATGAACTTGCTTCACTGGCTGCTAACGTTATATTTGGAGGAGTTGATGGGAGTACTTCAATGCTGTCCATCAGGAATTTGCGTGAAATACACGGCTAATCGGTTTAAATCAAAATTTCGTCGTACTATTTATTAATTCAGAGAGTAATTAATTACTACTTACGGTCTATTAACTGATGTAACTCTGAACTTCACTCTGCGGGAACTGTCATATTTGTCAATTTCTCTCGCCACCGCTACCTAGACCAGCGACCGGTGTGTGAATTTCTATTGACTCTTATGGCACCGGTGCGTGAAATAAATCCCATAAGAAAAGCATGGCACTTCACACACCGATTCGTGAAATGAAGCTTTACACATTTTTATCGATGTATGACGTTAGTAATTCACATACGGGAGTAGAAAAATGTACTTATTTGCATTGGCAATTTTGTGTACAGTAACATAGAGTTATGTAAATTATAAATATAGGTAGCTAGTATTTGTATTGTATTTTGTATGACAATGGATGTAATATACACTCCATCTATCTAGAGGATGAATCTATATAGAATGTAACTTCTCTTGATTCAATAAAGTACTTTTCTTCTCAAATGATAGGTCATAAAATGCAGATTTCAATAAATAATAGAATAACACTCCCATTCTTATGTTACTATTAGAAGTTGTATAATGAAACATTGAAATAATGTTTATGTGACATGCCATGTCAAAGAAATGAATACTTGGGTTTCAGAACTACATAACAATTCAATTTTTGCGAGATACTGTGTGAAAAGGAAATAGTTAATAATTTTCTATATAATGAAAGTAAGATTTTTAAAAGTTACATATTTAGAATGTTATTCATGTATAAAAAATTAAGCTAGAGTTGCAAAGGTTAAATTTAATTTAATTGCATATAAACCTTATTCAACACATATGAAGAACATTTATTTAACCAAACAAATTTGATCTTTGTATTTTCACATTTCCTATCTCTTATAACATAACAAAAAGATAATTCACCAGTGTTGGTCAGTTGTATCAGATTTCATCTCATAACATATTTACTCAAGACCTAATTTGTATTTTACTGCATTTTATCAGAATTAACTTCCTTCCTAGAAGAAAAACGACTACCAAATTTTTCAAACATTTATGTAAAATAAATTTTTCATCTCACAAGTTATATATATATATATATATATATATATATATATATATATATACGAGGTGTGTAAATAAAGTAATGAGACTGATCTTTTTTCAATGTTTTATTCGAAGAATATTATAATGCGATACTGTCTCCTTCAAAATAGTTCCCTTGGGAAGCCACACAGCGCTGGAGACGGTTCTTCCATTCATCATAGCATTGCTGGAACTCCGATACTGGAATAGCCTTCAGCTGGTCGGTTACAGCTTCTTGAATGTCCGCAAGTGTCCCAAAATGAGTTCCCTTGAGGGAAGAGAAAAAAGTCACAGAGACTCAAGTCTGGTGAATAAGGAGGCTGAGGAGCTACAGGAATGTTTTTACTGGCTAAAAACTGCATTATTGAGATTGCAGTGTGACATGGTGCATTGTCGTGATGCAACACCCAGTTCATTTTGATGTTTGGTCGCACTCGAGAGACTCTTTTTCGAAGTCTTTCAAGGACCTCTCGGTAAAAGTGTTGATTAACCGTTTGGCCTTGAGGCACAAACTCTCTGTGGACGATTCCGTGGCTATCAAAAAAACAAATCAGCATGCATTCGATTTTTGACTTGCTCATTCGTGCTTTTTTGGGTCTTGGAGAGGATGCAGTGTGCCACTCCATGCTTTGGCGTTTGGTTTCTGGGTCGTACTCAACACCCAAGACTCGTCACCAGTAATGACACGTTCCAAAAAATGGGGATCATTTCCAATCGTTCCCAATAAATCAAGACTCCTTTCCTTTCTCACTAATGCCACTCATAATTAGAACGCACAAGACAAAACTGTTTCACGAAAACTAACGCTACGGACAAACAGATGACTGTAGGGCATTCAAACTCATACTGGAGGCGTATCACATGTGCACCTAACGGTGTTTGAAACCGCTCGTCTCCAGCGTTGCCAGATCGGGAGCGAAGTTGCCAGTCTCATTATTTTATTTACATACCTCGTATATATATATATATATATATACATATATATATATATAT
>JARQZK010001654.1:77500-80441 GCA_030704885.1 Cynegetis impunctata
GAATATTACACTTGTCCTAAAGTACATTACAAAAATTAGAATTACACAGACAACCTAACAATTACGAAAACAGGAGCACAAAAAAATAAATAAATTTAAAACTTAAATTTTCTACTCGCATGTACAGGAGGGCATGTGCAGGAGGAACTCTTCAACTGTATAGAAACAATGCATCATCAATATGTTGCGAATTTTTTCTTAAATATATTGTATGTTAAATCTTTATAGCAGTTTGGCAAGGCATTGTATCATTCATCAATATGTTGCGAATTTTTTTCTTAAATATATTGTATGTTAAATCTTTATAGCAGTTTTGCAAGGCATTGTATAGCCTGACGCTGATATATTTTGTGTTTTCTTAATTCTGCACAAAGGTATGCAAATTTTATCACTATTCCTAGTTGAATATGTGTGTATATTATTGTGCTGCATAACACCATGAGTTAAACATATTTTATGAATAAACAAAAGGCACTCCATAATATAGCAACAGGGCAGTGGCAAAATCGATAATTTTTTGAATAGAGGCTTACAATGAGATCTGGAGCTACTAAAATTCATAATGCGTATCACCCTTTTTTGTGTTACAAATACTTTTTCCTTGTTACTTCAGTTACCCCAAACTATTAATCCATAAGTCAGTATACCATGAAACAAAGAGAAATAGGCCATTCTTAAATGTTGGCTGTCCAACTGGAACCTTAATTGTCTTATTCCGACCGTCGCTTTTGCTAGATGTTTGCACAGATCCTCAGTGTGGAAAACGAAATCCAACTTTGAGTCAAAATAAACGCCCAAAAGTTTAACTGGCTCACTGTAATTGATTCTTGCTGTAGAGAAGCTTATCTTTTGGGTTTTTGTTTCATTGAGAGTCAGACAATTGATGCAAAACCAGTCTTTGGATATGACCTCTGACTGTTTCCAGGGTAGCAAGTGTTTCTTGCCTCGTTTTGCCAGTGGCTAGGTAGTTTGCATTGTCAGTGTAGAAGACGGCTTTTACAGTCTGGCCAAGATTTATGGGTAGATCGTTGAAATAAATTATAAAGGATAAAGGTCCAAGTACAGATTCCTGTGGCACTCCATATCGCACTGTGTGGGCATCAGAGCTCTGCCCACCATATTTAACATAGTAAGTCCTATCTTTAAGATATGAAGAGATGAGGTCTAAAGTAGTACCCCAAATGCCATATCTCCCAAGTTTTATCAGTAGATAATCTTAGCGCACTGTGTCAAACGCTCTTGTCAGGTCATAAAATCTAGCAGAGCTGATCGATTGTTCAACGAAACCATCCCATATAGTATTACAGAGCTCACAGACCGCCCCAATAGTAGACTTCCCAGTCCTGTAGCCAAACTGACTAGCGCTAAATAGGTTATTTTTTTCAAAGAAATTTAAAAGACGTGTCTTCAAGATAACTTCTAAAATCTTGCCCAATAGGGGTATAATAGAGATGGGTCTATAATTAGCTGGTCTATTCAAATCACCTTTTTTATGAATTGGTGACACCCCAGATATCTTGAACACATCCGGAAACACACTATCCCTTATAAATGTGTTCACAAGAACTGCGATTGGATAATCCAAGGTATCAGCGACCACCTTCAACAGACCAGCACTTAAACCATAACAATCTCTTGACCTTGAGTTCTTCATATTTCCAATAATCCAGCGGATCTCCTGTGCATCTGTTGGATACAGGTAAAATGAGTTGTTATTTGGGGTAATTTTCTTAACAAAGTCATCGAAATTAAGACTATTAGATCTATCATCCGCCAATTTACAGTTTTAAATTAGATTTTGTATAACGTCCTGGAAGAATTCTGCGAAGTCATTAGCAGATATACCACTATCAGAAGCTGTTCTTCTTCTGCCCAAGCTGTCATTTATAATGTTCCAAGCTGTTTTCTGAAGGATATCTGAATCTAAAGTTCTTCTGTTGTTAAGATTTATCTTTTCAGTGTTAATCATGTTTCGATATTATTTTCTTAAGAAATGTAATAATTCAAGACTTTCTTTGGATCCAGTAACATCAAACATTATCTGGGCAGCATCCAGTTTGGATTTTAGATATTTAAAGTTCTGAGTATCTTCAATATTCTTAATGTGACTGTTACCCACCATCCTCACCTCCTTCTCAGGAAAGCAGCGTAAACGGATGTCAGACAAAGTATTCACAATATCATGAGCCTGGTCCTGGGCATTATGATGATAAAAATTCCAATTTGTGTTAAGGACCTCAGTTTTAAAGTTGTCAATAGCCTTAGCTGTCATAGGGGGACTGACCAAGGTGGCGATAGGAGGTTCTACATTGTTTTTCACTCTCAGGGCTATACCTTTATGATCTGACATAAAAGGCTCCACTATCTCTAAGACAAATGTACCTTTCTGTAGATTTGTGAACAAGTTTTCGACTCTAGTCCTACTGGTTTCAGTTACTCTGATGTCAGTAAAGACTTGTTCGATAAGGTCATAGGATGAGAATATATTTCTGCAATCTCTTACTATGCCGTCATTAGTTTTGAAATTAAAATTGAAATCTCCCAAGACCATGACCTTGATTGATTTGTTGTGGGGACTTTAACATCAATCTATTTGTTATATATTTATTTATTTGTAGATTCTTAATTAATTAATATTAGTGAAATGAAACGACTACATTGAAGTGTGTAGATAGACTGATTTATTAATATCAATACGATCGCCAGGTCAGTTTTTACATAGAACATATGGCATAGCGATAACAGCAATAAACTCACAACATCTTCCTTTTTTGAAAACTAAAGAATCCTTAAACTAAATTGACAGAAGCCAACTAAAAAAATAACAAAATTGTTCTAATAGCTTGCACTCTAAATCTAGACAAACTGAAAATTATTCTAAAAGATTTAACACCCAAAAACATATAAATGACAACCATGACAGTCGCATATTTATAATAGC
>JARQZK010001655.1:0-40000 GCA_030704885.1 Cynegetis impunctata
AAGGCTTCTCCTACTGTGGAACACTTCAAGTCAAGGTTAAGAAAAATGTATTTTTTTAAGTTAGAAGTTATTTTCTGTTTCAGTTAATATTTGTACTTACTTGTCTTTTTTCGAAGATTTGCAATGTAATTTGAATCTATTTGTTATGCAATAGCTTATTCTGCTAAATAAAGATGTATTATTATCATTATTATTATTATTAACTTCAGTAACCAAACTCATTTTAAAACAATACGCGAGCAATATAAGTAAACACGCTGCCATTAGTATCTACGATCACACTACTTCAATTAATGCTCTCCAACGAATTTACTCGATGTCACGCGAAATTCTATAGTTGTGATTGGTCGACATTGTATGAGACTGGGTTCCTATCCGTGTTGCCATTTACATGTGTTTTGCTTTTCTATTGCAATGAAGTATTCATTCGGAGTATTTGCACCGTTGTTTGCTTTTCTGTGGCAGGCATAATGAACGTTGAGAATATACCTTTCTAAGCCTTCTGCAGCGTTGCCACAAATCTTGAAATGAATGAAATGCAGTAAATGTAAATATCTTCTATCTTAATGAATAAATTATATTATATAATGTAGGTTGAGAGGAAGGTAGGTGCATAAAATAATATGATTTTGATTAATATGAATATGCTATATTCAATATAATATATATATATATATATATATATATATATATATATATATATATATATTTATATTAGTGTTTCGCGGAAAATTATTGAGGAGGCTTAGCCTCCATTATCTAGACGACCCTGATATATATATATATATATATATATATATATATATATATATATATATATATATATATATATATATATATATATATACATATAAATATATATATATATATATATATATATATATATATATATATATATATATATATATATATATATATATATATTTATTTATTCCTCGGTATATACTGGCATCTCCTGCTGCTACATTCAAACCAAATGAGGTGAAATTTGATATCTACGATCTACGTTTTCGACTCAAATTATATCAAAATTTGGAAAAAAAAATTTTCGACCGCCGCCATTTTCTTGTTTTCACGTGGTTTTTACCACGCAACTCCACAGCTTCTGTAGATTGAGTTTTAGGGTTGAAATCTGGTACGTGGATTGAGTTCAGGTTCAAATACGATCCTTTGTATGTTTCAACACTTACAGCCGTTTTAACAGTTTCACCTATCTCATTTTCAGCGTCTCTTTCACTGCTGATTTCCCTTTCTTGAATTTTAAAAGCTGAAGAAAACACACCACTGTTTCATGACAAGCGCTGTTATAATAAAATATAAAGTTCCTGTTAGTGGCAAAGCCGCCTACGTAGATAACCAAAATCGTTCCGAATTGTTCCGAAAGTTGAGAAATCGTCCCGAAAATAGTTTGTGTGAAGTGGTACTTTCGATTTAATAAATTATATCGACTATTTCCCTCGTCTTAATTTACATCAATCACAAACGGGCAGTTTTGAATTACAAATGGTTTCTAGATGAAAAAACTGTATGACAGCACCTGTCAGCAGTTTTTTCGAGTTTACCCGCGGCAAAACTAGACACCTGTTACTCATGAAATAGTCTTGTCAAATACCATTCGGGCATCTAATTTCTCCTGTGAAAAAAATCGAAAAAACACTATGCAAAGTAACATTTTAACAAAAAGCATTCGCGCAGGTGCAAAAATTTTCGGAAAAATCAGATACCCTTATGATGTTACTTATGAAAATTTCATCTTTCAGACGACTGCAGAAAAAATATTTAACGTTGATATGAAAGTGCCACTGGAAGGACGTACCTATATTATACCCGGCCTCGCCCTACAGGTGTTTTGAATGATGAGAAACGTATCAATTTTATTCGAAATGGGGTTTATAGACCGAGAGATACTGGAAGGATTTGTGATGTCATTTCTTACAGTATGGCGCTTTTGGGGATTTCACATATACGTAATAAATTGAAGGAAAATAATGTTCTTACCGTTGGTGCGCTGGTCGCAATTGCAGAATAATTAATTGAAATTGCTCGAAAATCCGGAAGTGTCATACAAGTTCTTTCACAAATTTCTTAAAATTTTCAATAACAAAAAATCCGACGCTCGCTGTATGCCATACTTCTCCGGTGGGTGTTTAGGCCCGCCATACTTTTTTGAAAATGTTTTTTTTTATTTTCTTAAAATTTATTTCTTACAGGCTGATTTTTTTTAAAACAATTATTTTTCATTAATCTTGTACGAAAATAACCACGCCATACTATTCCGACGGTCCAAAATACCCGCCATACCCCCTCAAACATGTAATTTTTTCAAATTCGAAAAACTATTTCTTTCACCTTGAAATTTGGTCTAGTAGTTGTTTTTATGATTAGAAACATAATTCCTATAATACCCTACCTAGTACCTGTAGAGTGGGTGATATACGTACAATGTGATTAAATAATTGTAAAATTTCATGCAACATTTGAACAATTTCTTACAGTATGCTAGGCCGCACAGAAAGACTCTGTGCGGCCTAGCAGTATGGCACCACTTTCGGACTTCACCATAAGAATGGAATAAATTTTCCTGAATCATACTTTTTATGAACTTTCCGAAAATTTAAATGCTTTACCTACTGTAAAAAATCGTTTCATTTATATATTTTTTTTACATCGCAGCGTGCGTATCACGGTCTTTCGTGCCAAGGTCACAGTATGGCGTATTTTTTTAAACTTATAATCGTATTGGGACAATCTGATTTCATTTATGCCATACTAAAAAAATAATTTTACGGCTTCTTTAGGCGTGTTTTAAAAGCGTTTAAATAATACCATTTTTCGAGTAGATATGGCACCACTTTTGTACTGCACTAGAAGTATGGCGAATATAATTTTGTCTGACTGTATCATAAACTTACCTCGATTCAACTGAAATACTGAAAGAAATATTTTTTCGAATTTTAAAAAGTTACATATTTGAGGGGTTATGGCGGGTATTTTGGACCGTCGGAATGGCATGGCGTGGTGATTTTCGTACAAAATTGATAAAAAACAATTATTTAAAAATAGATCAGCCTTTAAGAAATAAATTTTAAAAAATTTAAAGAAAACATTTTCAAAAAAGTATGGCGGGTCTAAACACCCAACGGAGAAAGTATGGCATATAGCGAGCTTTGGATGTTTGTTGTTAAAATACCGTTAAATTGTAGAAATTTTGTGTAAGAAATTGTTTGACACCTCCGGATTTTCGAGCAATTTCAATTAATTATTCTGCAAATGCGACCCGCGCACCACTGATAAGAACATAATTTTCCTTCAAGTTATTAGTATATGAACTCCACTAAAAGCGCCATACTGTAAGAAATGACTTCACAAATCCTTCCTGTATCTCTCGGTCTATCATGCACTCGAATGTCATGACTCGATTCGTCCTATCGCATAAATCTTATAATGATTTTCAATCTGATCTAAGTCCTCTTTACGCTTTAGGCTGCGGTTATAGTGGATGCGTTTTCTGACGACCAACTAGTCGGACGTACACGTCAGATGTCGCAGGAATGAATCAAATACA
Source organism: Cynegetis impunctata (assembly GCA_030704885.1). NCBI lineage: Eukaryota > Metazoa > Arthropoda > Insecta > Coleoptera > Coccinellidae > Cynegetis > Cynegetis impunctata. The sequence goes on from JARQZK010001655.1 coordinate 3,566, forward strand.
TAACAATGTATCACTATGGTTATAGTGCTTGCGAATCGGTCGTCCGATGACGTTAGAAGTCGTTCAAACGCTTTGATATTTCATGCGACTTTGTGCGAACGTCAAAATGGATATTGAAAAATTGATATCATTAGTTTTCGACATATTCACTTTTTCCTGACAGTAATAAAACTTTTAATAGCGGACTTTCTACATACTGATAATATTCTTCAAAATTATAATTGTTGATATCCATGTTTTATGTAAGTTACGAATGACAGTCTAAGCGCGAACACAGAAAAAAATACGCATTGACTATAACCACCGTTGTCTGACGATCAGTTCTGACGTGTACGTGCGAATAGTTGGTCGTCAGAAAACGCATCCACTATAACCGCAGCCTTATCTACTATGGAGATCTCTCGCGTACTAATCAGCTGACGGGTCAGTGTCACAGTCTGACGTTCGGTCTGTCGGTCTGCTTCCGACGAAGGCACGCGACCTGTGCCGCCATCGACTATTTGGCCTTTACGTAGTCTTGGATCCCCGAGGGCCTCAGACCGCAACGTCCGCCCGTCCTCTCAGATAACATGTTTAAATTCATCGATAAGTTCACTAGGTCGATAAGTGTGAACGTAACAATGTAGGGTTTTTTTTTTAAGACTATTTATTATATGTGAGCCCGCTAAATGCAAAACTCTGTATGTGACATTTTGTTGATTTTACAGTAGACGATAAAAACGCATATGTCTTATGTTTCTCTTCTCAGATACCCGAAGAATGTTTCTAATAGTAGTAACCGATAACTGTAATCGAACAGCCTTGCAACTGTAACCTATAGATGGCCTAGCGAATTGTAAAAATAGGTATAAAAGATACACTTGCAGAGTTTTGCTCTTGAAAGCTAAATTTACGAAGTTTTGCATTTGAACTTACCCACTTAGACAAATTAATTTTCTTATCAAAATTTCAATCATAACAAAAAATCCATACTTTTTTTATAATTTATTGCAACATAGAACATAAAATGAAAAAATTATTCTAACAAAATCAAAAAAGAACATTTTTCCCGAATCCTGACTACTGGTTCTTCTTATAATTAATTGCAACATAGAACATGAAATAAAACAAAATTATACTAACGAAATCAAAAAAGAACATTTTTCCCAAATCCTTGTTATTCGACACGCGGTCACATCAGGAGTTGTCACGTGTTGACAATTGCACCCTGTGATTGGTCGTTTAAAAGTACGGAGTTTTGCATTTGACACATAGATATTTTTACAGAGTTTTGCATCTGACGTTAACATTTACTGACTTGTAACATGTAAAATATGAAGTTGTGCATCTAACATTCTATACAGTGCTTTTGTCCATTACTGAATCTACCTAACCCACGATTAACCTCGTTTTTCATTTTTTTGCAAATACAGAGTTTTGCATTTAGCGGGCTCATGTAACCTCTACAATTCAAACACATAATTAAAAAGAAATCCTTTAAACAATGCTTTTAGCATTGGTCTCAAGGAAATAACCAAAAATAAGTGTGCAAACAAAATTAATTCTAACATCAAATATTAAATCTACAATAATACCTACTTATAACAGTGAACCTAAATATAAAAAAAACTAACAATAAAAATAAAAATCACACTAACATAATTTTATACCAAGTTCAAAATATCCTTCACGTGTTTCGTAAAACAAGGGAGGGAATTAGACAACTTCATCGAATTAGGCAATCGATTGTATACCTGGGCTGCTTGAGATATGGGATTATTCAAACCTATTTGTGTTCTTACATTCTGTAAGAAGAAATTACATAGTGATCTTGTGTCATGACTGTGTATGTCCTGTATATGTTGCAGACTTATATTGGACTTTTGTAATTTGTTTTTAATTTTATACATCAGTTTACATTGTTCCAATTCCAACAGTTTGCCTAGTTCTAAAATCCTCAAGCTAGAGTACAGTTCTTGAGAGTTAGTACGCATGTTATAATTGAATAGTATTTTAATGAATTTATTTTGTAATGTCCGAATTTCATTAAAAGTTGTTTTGCCACAGGTGCCCCATACCGGAAGTAGGTATCGTATATGGGTCAAGAAGAATGCATTATAAATGTCGTATCTACTTTTCACAGAAAGATAAGATCTGCACTTATAAATTGCTGCAATCATAGGCATTATTCTGGACTTTACGTGCTCACAGTGGGCTTTCCACGTCAAAGAGCTGTCTATCATCAAACCCAAATATTTAATTTCGTCAACTCTCTCAACACGTTGCCCCGCCACTGACAACATCAAGTCCCCAACAATACCGTTCTTATGGTTAAAAATCATGTACTTACTTTTTTCAGCGTTAATCTTCATCTTGTTATTCAATAACCAATCTGTATAAATTTTCATGTCCTCGTTTATCTTTTCGGCAAGTTCTTCTTCAATATCTCCCATATAAAATAGTACAGTGTCGTCTGCGAAGGTAAAATATCTAGCCTCGACCCCAGAACATTTCAAACTAAGCACATACAAAAAGCACATACACATCACAAAGGGCCCAATACAGACCCCTGTGGAACGCCAAATATAGTTTCCTCAAGACCACTGTTGTCAGTAAGTGTGACATATTGTCTACGTTCACTGAGATATGATTTTATTAATTCATACATTTTTCCTCTCAGGCCCATATCTTTTAGTTTTTGAAGCATAATATCAAAACTAACAACATCAAAAGCCTTCCTAAGATCAACAAAAATAGCCGCCACCAGTTTCCGGCCATCAAGCGCCTTAGATACTTCATTAATCAAGTCTACAGTAGCACTAAGGGTATTGCTGTCTTTTATGAAACCATACTGATATTTATCAATTTGTATAATATATTTATTGATAAACGAAACTATCCTTCTCTTCATAACTATTTCAATAATTTTTGAGAATATGCTTATTACCGATATAGGCCTGTAGTTATTCATTGACTTTTTATCGCCTGATTTATATATGGGTACTATCCTAGATATTTTCAATTCATCTGGGAATACTCCACTAGACAATGCGTTATTTACTAGTTTTTCTAATATTCCCAATAGTTCATTTTTAAGATTAAATACATCCCTGTATGTAATACAATCATGACCAGGTGCGAGGTGCTTTTTTAGGCCCGTGATGATGTCTTCTATATTTGAAATATTCGCTCCAATGAAAGTTGGGCAGATCTAGATACTAGAGGTAATGGTTAATAATAACAATCTACATATTTATTAGATACAATACGCATGTTGTTTGCAGATTTTCCCCTCTCCGCAAAAAAAAGATACAATACGCATGGCGCACGTTTCGGTGAAACTTCTCAACTTCTTCAGATGCTGAGTGCTAAATGAATACATTTCTCCCATATATCCAATACAAGAAATAAACAAATAACAATTTGTGCTATCGATGAACTATTTATTTTATGGATACTTATTTCAAATGAACAGAAATAAAAATGTTTTTCGTCAATTTTCACACAATGTATTTAAAATATTAGTACAACCTGTTTCGACTATCACATCATTGCCAAGTAATTTACTTAGTCGAAACAAGTTGTACCTGTATTTTGAATACATTGTGTGGAAATTGATGAATAGTATTTTTATTTCTATTTTATTTGAAACAAATAACAAATTGTGTTGAAAAGGTATTAAACACAAATATGGATACAAATAACTATTGAGAGAGAAAAAACCTATTATAAACTGCTAGTCAGGTAGTTTCGTGATTTCGAAATGATTAATCAAATCAAACTAAAATATGCTCTTCAAAATTCTACAAGTTATCGACAAAGCGTAAAACTAAATAATATAAAATAAAGAAACAAAAACACATCAAGCGTAAAATCTAATAACTAAACAATGTGAAACTTAAAAATAAAAACACATGAAACCACATTTTGATACATATATACAAATTTTATATTATCAGCAATAGAACCGCGAGCAAATGTTTTATTTTTTTTTATCTTATCGACAAAGCGTAAAACTAAATAATATAAAATATAGAAACAAAAACACATCAAGCGTAAAATCTAATAACTAAACAATGTGAAACTTAAAAATAAAAACACATGAAACCACACTTTCATTCAAAATATATACAAATTTTATATTATCAGCAATTGAACCGCGAGTAAATGTGAAAATTTTTTATTTTTTTTTATCGAAGCTGATTTCTGTGCTATTGAATTTGTTCATATCGATCAATCAATGATCAATTCTTAAGAAGAAGGATTTTAGTATGATCTCTTCAAAAGGAGACCTGAATGTTTGTATTCATTAAACTGTAATGATTCTAGAAAATTTAGTTTAATTCCCTTACTTTCAGCATTTAATATTTTGAAGTCGAAATTGAATGATTTGAGTTTTTCACTTGAATTTCTGATTTAAGTTCTCCTCTGGTGGGGGAGGTACATAATCGCCTTTTTGAAAATCATTTTATCTATTATATTCATTTTTATTATGGGTTTATTTGTTCAATTATATTTGTTAAATTCAATGTTTGAAAGCGGAAAATTTACTTAATGATGTACCATACTATTGAAAGGTGCCATTTTTCATCATTACCCCGCCAAGGGGGCACATTCCCTACATGGAAATAGTACTGACTAGATAAACTGTTCAAGACAGATGTTAATTCTCGAATTTGACTCTACCGACGTAAAGTAATCACGTAAGGTAATTTAATTTTTATAAGCATTTAAACTTTAATAACAATATAAAACTAAACCATACGAAGGTTATGAAATGAATATTTTGAAAAACAATAAATATATTTAACCAATTTTGTTTGAAATGAATAATTTCAATACAGATATACTTGAAAATATGTTATATTTAATAGCATGGAAAAATAAATTTAGAAAAATTTCACAAAACAAACCGTTGTCGGACCAAATGTTCATCAATAATTTCAGCTTTCCGTTTGTCATAAACCCTGATGATGCACGCAAACAACCGAAAAAAACGGTTACTAACGGTACCTAACTTTAAGAAAAAACTGTGGTATATCTAAATATCTACATAATCTTAGTAAGAATTCGCCTGTATTAATTTTCGCCATCAAGCTTCAATATCTATCAGAGTATTAATTTCTCAATGGCTAGAAATAAACACACAAAGGTTTGTCGCAATTTATAATTAATTTTCTTTTCGAACATTCGAATGCCCCGACAGTAAAATGATAATAAAATAGCTATAAAGATTAGATAAAGAAAGTGTGCCGAGTCAATAGATAATATTATAAATAAGAACTATAAAATTCTCCTCATTCGGTAATTATTTATTCATTTCGCAGGTTACTGTAACGTTACATTGTCTTAACAATTAACAAATAGGCTCGGTATATCAGTTTGATGTACTTCATTTGTCTACAATTTATATCGCATGAATCTCTAGTTATGTGTAACTGGAAGGATTCAAGAATACGACTGCTCTTGATCTGAAATCCTACCAGTCAGTGTAATGTTAAAAAAAACTCTATCGCAGTGAGCTGCATTAGAAAAGCAAGTTTTCATAACATATTCAGTTTAAAAAATCTTTTCACTCATTGATGATTTTTTTTCAAATCCAAAAAAAATGGCCCCCTAATGTGTAAACTATACTCACTTCTTCCCCGGGGGGTCGACCCCCCAACCAATTCGTCCCTAAACCAATACCATCCAAGATATCATACGAATCTACTCACTTACGAAGTTTCAACCCTATTTCTGCAAAATTGCGCCCTACATACATATGAACATATATACAGATATATATATATATATATATATATATATATATATATATATATATATATATATATATATATATATATATATATATACAGGGTGATTCATTAAGAATGTCCAATCTCTGAACTGTAGATTCTAGACCTCAAAATATGATGATTCTGCTCAATATTCCTTATGAAAATATTGCTAGTTTCCGAGATACGGGGTGTTCAAAGTTTAAATTTTGATTTTCGCAATAATTTTTTATGTTTTCACAATTTCTCTTTGAAAATTGGCAATTTTACGTTTTTTGGCATGAGGAATCATAATTTGCCCTCTAATTTAACATTGCTAATAGAGGGCGCTAGTTACACTTGTTTGTGTTAATTAAATCAAAGTAAACTTTTTTTGGGCTAAACTTACAACTAAAATAATAAAAAAATATTAAAGAGCGTTAAATTCTACAAAAAAAAAGTTACTCTTCTTTGATTCGTGTAACTCAATCGGTTATCGAGTTATTTGCTTCTAAAAAGTCCAATAAATTTAAATTTTTTCATAAAAAATTTTATTATTCCTTAAATATATAACAATAACAAATTTGTAAACAAAAATAAAAAACTTCAAAGCAAATGCTCAAAATGCCCACCATTTACTTAAATACACTTTATGATCCGCTTCCGTAAAGATCTCTTAATATCAAATAATCCTTGTCTATTATTTTTAATTACATCGGCGGCTTCTTCTATTTTCCATCGCAGTTGTGGAAGAGAAGTAATTTTTTCTTTGTAAACTAATGCCTTCATTTGCGACCAAATTGAAAAATCCAAAGGATTGAAATCAGGGCCTCTTGGTGGCCAAGCAAACTCAGTTCCACGACCAATCCATCGATGCGGGAACTGTTCGTTTAAGTATTGACGAACTTGTAAAGAATAATGTGGTGGTGCTCCGTCGTGCAAAAACCACATATTTTGTCTTAAAGCGAGAGGTATATCCTGTAGTAATTCGTGTAAATGTTCTTGAAGAAAATCTAAATAAAGAGGTCCATTTAAATTGTTGGCAGTTCAAAAGGACCTATTAAATACCCACATATTACACCACACCAAATTTTAACCTTAAACTCGTGTAAATTTGTTATTGTTACATATTGAAGGAATAATAAAATTTTTTATGAAAAAATTTAAATTTATTGAACTTTTTGGAAGCAAATAACTCGATAACCGACTGAGTTACACGAATCAAAGAATAGTAACTTTTTTTGGAGAATTTAACGCTTTTTAATATTTTTTTATTATTTTAGTTGTAAGTTTAGCCTAAAAAAAGTTTACTTTGATTTAATTAACACAAACAAATGTAACTAGCGCCCTCTATTAGCAATGTTAAATTAGAGTGCAAATTATGATTCCTCATGCCAAAAAACGTAAAATTGCCAATTTTCAAAGAGAAATTGTGAAAACATAAAAAATTATTGCGAAAATCAAAATTTAAACTTTGAACACCTCGTATCTCGGAAACTAGCAATAAGTTCAGAGATTGGACATTCTTAATGAATCACCCTGTATATATAATTATTTATTTGAATTGTTGTTGCCTGTGAACTATTTTTAACTTTTTGATAATTATTAGCAATAACAGGCTTGGTGAATCTCAAAAAACTCGATGTTATTAAAAAGTTGACGTTTCGACACGACATTCGTGGTTTTATCAAAAGTTTCGATAAAGCCACGAATGTCGTGGCTTTGCTAATCGCACCCATTTTAATGAGCAGGTTTTCAAAGTGAAAACCTGCTAAAAAATGCGTGAGCAGCAGTGCTCCTTCTCTGAGGTGAAGGTCGTATTTCGGCTCATTTTTTTTATTTTTACATACAAATTGATAACTTGAAGGTGCTGAAGACATCCACAATTCTTGAACATCTGCAAAAACGAATGAAGTTTTTACATACTAGGAATATCTGACATCAGGATTTAAGACAAAAATTGTATCCTTCGAAACAATGCGAAATGCGAAAATTTTATAAGATTAACAAAATGAAGAAAATTAATCAGTCTTTTCGCTGATAAAATTTGAGAACCTTATCATCATTCTTAAGAAAGTTCTGAGAAAAATTTCAGAGGATGAGGGTGGTTTTACAGGGCCGTAACCAGGGGAGCGCCAGAGGGGGCTGAGCCCCCTCTGGAATTATTTAAGCCCCCTCTAGAAAAGATACGAGAGTTATTACAAACCAAAAATGTTTATATCTGCCCCCTCTGGAATTATTTAAGCCCCCTCTAGAAAAGATGCGAGAGTTATTACAAACCAAAAATGTTTATATCTGCCCCGTCTGGAATTATTTAAGCCCCCTCTAGAAAAGATACGAGTGTTATTACAAACCAAAAATGTTTATATCTGCGTTGAAACATAAAACTAGCCTAGTTACAAACAAATCTACCTAATTGTAAAACTGACTTAAAATTATTTATTTGCGGAATCTTTTAACCCGCAAAACATGTTGACGTTTTTTATCCTAAAATGAAATAGCGACAAACGAGCGGCTACCATCAGGGTTGCCAGAGTTTTTAGAGCCGTGTTGCACTTTAGACGCTGATTTGTCGCCAAAACGCGCAACCGTGGTTGCGACATGTTAACGGGAAAACATTGATAACCAGTATTTTTCATATAAAATTCACTTATCCTAGGAGTTATTCCATACGTATTTTGCTGCTAATTTGTCGTGCAAAATCGCAATCATGATTTTTTCACAACTGCACGAAAAAATCATGCGCCCAACATGTTGCCTACTCGCCCGAAAAACAATAATAGGTATTTTCGGGACTTTTTACTCAAATTAATATTACAAGCAAAACCACGATTCTGTTACAAATATCTTTATTTTTATATAAACTGTTCACAAGACATCATTTTTGCCTGTGCTTGAAGTTGTGGATTGGTTCTGCTACTGATACATATCAGAATTAAATTTTGCATACATAGCTTTGCTAGGCTCAAATTATTTACAGAAAATCTCATTTATTTCCAACCAGTAACCTCACAAAAGTAAACTCAAATAGAGCTAAATCTTTTATTTGTTTTATTTATTTAGAGTTTTCTATGAGAGAATTTTTATTTATTATTTTTATTAGAATAAATTTTTTTATTTTTCCAGAATGTTTTTCAATTAATATTCGTTTTCCAGTATACACTTCTAGGTAGAAAGACAGAAAAAGCTGTATATTGCTATCTTTTTTTCACGTATATTTATTTTAGTACTATGTAAAAAACAAGCCAAACAGTGCTGATTACGGCCCTGGCTTTACCTCCAATCCCATCCAATCGACTTATTTTGACCTCTACTACTCTGTGCTCTGTGTCCCATCAATTTTGGGACACCCTATATATCTATATATATTTATATTTATATATATATATATATATATATATATATATATATATATATATATATCAAAAAATCTCAAAAAGCTATGTCCAGGGCGTCTAAGAAGGATTAAGAAACTAGTCTCACGTTATATAATAATTATGTATTATATAGCAGACACAATATTTAAATAAATAGCTTTTTCATTCAGAATTGTTTTTATCAAGATTTATATATTAATTCCATAGCAAATCTAAAATATTCAAACCGATGATCTTTTCAGGAGAGCAAAGATTATTCAGAATTCATTATAACAAAAACAATATTCTCATTGGGGCAATGTTCAACGTAACATATTTTCTGATAAGAATATTAACATGAAAACATATAATGGGAACAATGAATAACTATGCTATCACAACTATCCGAAATATATGTATTATTATGCATAATTATCAAGGATTTTAGTAATTTTGTATAATATATTTACTTCTGAACACTGCACAACTTCTACGAGGGTAAGCTGATAAATTTAGGACCTTACATACATATGGTGCCACTTGGTAAATTGTTTGTTCGGCGCTCTTTGTCGTAATTAATATATATTCAATATTTCCAGTCAGCAGGTTATAGGTACCCTAAAAAGTGGCCGTTGGATTGCTTTTCATCGGAGGCACTGTGTGGTGGGACCTAAGGGCGCCACGTAATTTTTATAATTGCATTCAAGTAATGAGAAACGAGAAATAGTTCTTAGTAAGTTCAAAAAAATATGAAGAAATTAAACAAGTCGAAATCTTATACAGGATAAAATTATAAATAGCTAGTAAAAGAAGGAAAGAATAACAATTATATAGTATCTAATAGTTGACAGTAGAATAAGTAAAATAACAAATTACAGAAGCGAAGCGCTACGTTCCCTTCACATGGTATAATTTAATTACTCACAAAGATAATTTCTATTTTTTGAAAGTTGATATACACAAATTCATTATTTTTGAACTAAGGTTCCCACTTCTTTGGGGATGAGACAACTAAGATTTTTCAAGTGGTCCTAAGATAACAGGAATGCGGATACACTTGGCAACGTAGTTTTGCATTCAGCGTCAAATTGAAGGAATAAATCGACTTACTCCGACTTGAAGTAAGTCTAAGAAAAATTATGGCAAAAAAAAACCTCTTATCAAACGGCAGGTTTTAGCTGTTGAGCGTCCAATCAAATTGTTGAGTTGAAGCCAAAGTTAAGGTTGAAATAGAAAAAATCTGAAGTAAAAAAGTACCAACTGCAGTGGATGTTCGAATATCCTCTATTTAATTATAGCTTCACTGAAAGAAAAGAATTTTTGCATCATTGCGTGGCCAGAAAACTTATGTACTTGCATTTACTTATATAGTATGGCACATTCACAATCAAAAAAAAAATTCAATTTCGCCTTCGGTATTCAATCTCACTAGCAAAGATAAACGGAAAATGATTGAATTTGCCAGATATCTTTCTCTCAATGTGCTATCAAATTCTCAAGGCCGTTTCACCAAATGTATAAGGGTTTATTTACTTACAAAGACACGAAAATTGCTAACTATGACAGACTCGGAAAATTTTACCGTCACAAGGTGCTAACGCACAAATATAAAATACTTTCATTGAAGGAAAAACTGCAACAAATATGCAGACATAAAACTAAATTTATGGTAATAATTAATGACTCTGCCTCCAGATCGTAGGATAAAGAAATATTAATAAAACTGAGGCCTCGGTAGACCAGCGGTAAGGTGAACCGCCTTATGCCGTTTGTAAACCGAGGATTGTGGGTTCGAGTCCCACCTCGCTCTTGGGTGTTGTGTATGTCCGGAATTTAGTGGTTATATATATGATTAAAAATTGTTGGCTAATGTACATAGTTTACAAGCCCATAGGCCGTTCGGAACCGGCGTTAAACTGTAGGTCCCTCGAGTTAAACAAATTAATAAAACTTGTGATGGTAACTTTCTATAAATATCGCATTTCCCCAAAGCCAATAATAATTGCTTCATATAGACATTGTATTACTCACTACCATAATCTACGTCATTATTTATTCAGATATAGTATTTTAATGCTCGCAATAGAGAGAATTATTAATTTCATTTGCTTGTTATTTATATTCTAATTACATATTTCTTTTACGTACATTCACGGAAACAGCAACAAAAATGTTCCTCCGTTGGAATCGTAGCTTGAAGGGCGACAAGTAGAAACAGTCAACATTTGTTGCCGATACATGTGTTTAGTACAATTCGATATATTTCTGTCTAATATAAGTCATATCTTTTTAGTTTTCACTTGTATATTATATGTTTATTTCACCTGGGATACGGTTGCTATAAACACACTCATTATGCCCTAGGCCATTACGCCCGCATTTGCAGGCATAATGGATTTAAAACGCCCGCTTATTGCACTAGGTGAAATTAAGCAAATTTCATTGATTAAATACTTCATAATCCTTATCGTATACGACTCTGGATTTCTCCGGCAATTAATTATTCGCAGCTTTGGGTGCATTTTCTATGATATTCTTGGGTAAATTCATTTTCATTATTTCTATAAGACTACACAAAGAAAGCAGCAATGACATTCACTGAATATGATGACAAAAATATTCACAAACGTCAAAATATCAACAGATGACATGCCTACTATGAGAAGGAAAATTGATAGGAGCAATGGAACGATTTTTGAATCGATTTTTCATCATAATATAATAATTTTTATTTTTCACGTGTATATAATATGTTTATTTCACCTTGGATACGGTTGCTATAAACACACTCATTATGCCCTAGGCCATTATGCCCGCATTTGCGGGCATAATGGATTCAAAACGCCCGCTTATTGTACTAGGAGAAATGAAGCAAATTTCATTGATTAAATACTTCATAATCCTTGTCGTATACGAACTCTGGATTTCTCCGGCAATGAATTATTCGCAGCTCTGGCTGCATTTTCTATGATATTCTTGGGTAAAATTCATTTTCATTTCCATTATTTTCTATAAGACTACACAAAGAAAGCAGCATGACATTCACTGACTATGATGAACAAAAATATTCACAAACGTCAAAATATCAACAAATGACATGCCCTACTATGAGAAGGAAAAATGGATAGTAGCAATGAAACGATTTTAAAATCGCTTTTTTTCATCATAATATAATAAATTTTTTCGTGAAAAATAAAATCTTGTATGCACCGCGTGCGTTACTAGATCCTTATGCCCATCGGGCAACATTCATCCCTCGGGCCAGAGGCCCTCGGGCCGAATGTTTCCCTCAGGGCATAAGGATCTATATAACGCACTTGGTACATAAATAACTATTTCGTGAAAAATATCCCTCGGGCCGAATGTTTCCCTCCAGGCGTAAGGATCTTGGCCGCACTTGGTACATAAATAACTATTATGAATCATTGATGTAATCGGTTCTGATATTGAATCAGTAATAATCATGTAATTTGAAGCGCATTAACTGTATTTTTATTGATATTGCGTTAGACAGTTCCTTCTTCAAATGTTACGGTTTTCCACAAAACTTGCTCATCTCAAGAAAAAAGTTGGTTAGTTACTGCGATAATCCATGTCTATACTTATAGCTACTTTGTCTATATATATATATATATATATATATATATATATATATATATATATATATATATATATATATATATATATATATATATGTTTTGTATTAACTGGCACCCTCTATAATCAATGTATATGCAGCACCCAATGTATATCGTATATTTGATGTATTGTATTTGTGGCACCCAAATAATGCATTTCAATGTGGCACCCTTTATATATAATTTATCATTAATACCGGTAAAAGAGGCACCCTGCGGGGTTGTCACTTTGAAAATTGATATTTCAGTTTATTCATTGTTTTGCCAGTAGAAACATTCGAGTAAATTTGAAACTAATTGAATCTACATTATTTTTTACAATATGAAGGTTTACTTATGTAGGTACATATATACAGGGTGTTGAAATTTCGAGGATACAGTTTATTTTGTAAACCACCTTATACATTTATATCAGATATGTTAGCTATGCGTATTCTGGTCATTTCATGGTGCGGAAAAAATTCTTTTAATTTTTGCCAGTGAAGTTATTACGTCAATAACTGAATATTTTTTCGAAGAAAATGTTAAGCCTTACGAAATGAAAATTAATATCATAATACGAGTATTTCGTAATATTTGGGTACCTAAATTGATTTTCTTATGTTTTTTGTCCCATGTACAATTTCTGGAGAAAAAAATTCAAAAGTTAAGTACCTATGCGAAAACTATTGAATATACATATATATTTCAAAATCCTGTATTTTATTAGGATTTTTTATTAAATTGAAATCAAAGGTGAGATAAGTGGGTAATTCTATTTTTTTAAAACTATACAATCACATATCATCAATTTTGTTTACTCGAAAATTCGAGTGAAACAAAAAAAGAGACCCAATTCACTAAAATTAGAAGAGACATTTTCAACAATAAAATTCAATTTCACGACAAAGCGGCAGTGTTCTTTATATTATTAAAATATATAAGTACTGTAGTCTGTATAGGACTCTGGCAAAAATAAAAACCTGTTTTACATCAAAACATTTGCTTCTATATTGCGATAATTTGAAAATGAAAAATATTAAGGTATAATAGAACACCATGTATTTTTATAAATTTAATTTTGTGTTTTATAAAAAGATTTCAAAGAATCACACTGTAATTTTCCAAACAGTACTCAGCAAACCTTCGTCAGTCAATTTAATAGTGGCAAGAAAAGGATTTTTATATATATTTTAATTTAGTTACTGTTTTCATCAGTAATTTTTTATAGAAATGAAAATTGTCTTTGGTTTCCTTGAGAGTACTTCAGATGTTCTGTACAATTTTTTTGCTTTCACTGCTGGCGTCCGCGTAGGTATGATATTGAATATTTTTTAACGTAAAAACGATGCCAAAAATTAGAGCAAATCAAACTCAACTTAAAACGTTTATAATTGCTATTATTCCATTTTTTTTCAATCAATCTGATATAGTTTTTCATATCTTCATATACTTAGTGTATTTAAAAATCAGGGCCACCTTGTATATACAGGTTATTCACTCAAAATTATAGTAAACCGCAAGATTTTTATCTTCAATCAATAACACGAGAACGCCGTAATAATAAATAGAAATGTAGGCAGCCTGTACATAAGTGCGTTTTTTATAAAACTCAACTTCAAAAGGTTCCATAATTGCTATTATTCAATTTTTTTCCAATCAATCTGATATAGCTTTTTTTATATCTTCATTATAGTGTATTTCAAATCAGGATCACCTTGTATATACAGGTTATTCACTTCAAAATTTATAGCAAACGGCAAGCTTCTATCTTCAAAATCAATAACCGAGAACCCCGTAAAATAAATAGAAAATGTAGACAGCCTGTACATAAGTGCGTTTTTTATACATTGTAGAAAAAACTCGTCTCGGTATATTGCAAAATGGCAGATTAATAATTGAAAAATATTTCAACACCCTGTATATTGAAAATAATGCGTAACGTAAACTCATGTTTCGAAAAAAAATACAGCTCGTCCTTACAATATGTCAACATCGATTTTTAACCTCCTACATTTTCACATATGAATAATTAATACGGTAGGTACTTAACCTTTCCATTCCATCCCCAATTCAACCATCTCCAATATTTTTTTTTAAATTCTCTCAGACGTAGCCAACCAAACCTGGGTATTTCAATTACACAATAACAGATTCAAGGCATGAATGCGAAAAATCAAAATTTGCTTAGCTTGATCCGAGCTCACTTGAATTATTAGTTCTTACTTGCCTCAGCATTCTTGTAAGATAAGCACGAATTAGTCTGATAACACGTCCGCTCAGCGTTGCCATATTACGGGTGCCACTTAGAGGTGTAATTAAAATGGGCCTAAATGACATCAATTATGTCCAACATACAATTTGTATATAACGGAGCGGCCATCTATTTCAAATCCATTGAACTAAATTGTATGTTCAAAGTTTTCAGTGTAAATGTGGCACCCACCTTTATTTTTTGTTATATGGTTTAGCCAATACCTAATGAACTATATGACGGCTTCAAACGATAAAAACAATCTGGCACCCAAAGTCGGGTGCCCACATTGGCTTATACGGGCGCCACAATTGCCAATACATATAATACAATGGTGCCACAAGGTATATATATATATATATATATATTATATATATATATATATTATATCTATATATATATTATATATATATATATATGTATGTATATTTATATACATATATATATATATATATATATTATATTATATAATATATATATATATATAATATATATATATATATATATGTATATATATATATATATATATAATATATATATGTTGTAATATATATATGTTATATTTATATACATATATATATATATATATATATATATATATATAATATTATATATATAATATATATATTATATTATACATATATATATATATATATATATATATATAATATATATATATATATATATATTATATAATATATAATATTATATTATATATTATTTATTTATTTCAATTGTTGTTGCCTGTGAACTATTTTTAACTTTTTGATAATTATTAGCAATAACAGGCTTGTTGAATCTCAAAAAACTCGATTTTATTAAAAAGTTGACGTTTCGCCACGACATTCGTGGCTTCATCAAAACTTTTGAAAAATTGAAATTTCTTTGACATTTATTGATTTGAAAAAATTTGAATAGTTAAAAAAGACTACCTACTATGTTTCATCAAAATTTTTCGGCTGTGGCCGTTCTCTGTTATTTATTGCGTGCTATTCAGTCCAATATTAACATTCAAATCTGTTATTATTAGATGATAAGGGAAACCACAGAAATCTTTACACACGTAATGTTCGAAATAGGTTCAAATTATTTTAATTTTGAAAAGTCAAAGAATAGGGTACTATTTATCTTTTCTTCAAAAAATTTTTTTACGGCTGTGGCCGTCTTCAGTTATTAATTACGTGCTATTTAGTCCAATATCAACAGTCAGGTCTGTTGATATTAGATGTGGTTTCCCTTACCATCTAATAATAACAGATTTGAATGTTAATAATATTGGACTGAATAGCACGTAATAAATAACAGAGAACGGCCACAGCCGAAAACTTTGGATGAAACATAGTAGTCTTTTTTAACTATTCAAATTTTTTCAAATCAATAAATGTCAAAGAAATTTTAATTTTTCAAAAGTTTTGATAAAGCCACGAATGTCGTGGCGAAACGTCAACTTTTTAATACAATCGAGTTATTTGAGATTCACCAAGCCTGTTATTGTTAATAAAAAAGTTTTTATATATATATATATATATATATATATATATATATATATATATATATATATATATATATATATATATATATATATATATATATGACATATGGATTTTTTATATATAACATTTTAGCTCTAGGTATGTGGAATTTTACTGGGACTAATTACGAGAATGCGACGAATTTTTTCTTTATATATAACTATTTTTGACAGAGTAGAGACCTCGCAGGCCAGAGAAATGTTACGAGGGTTAAGTCACTTTATGAAGAATTTGAGGTATGCAAGTACACCAAGATGTGTGTAACTGTGTCAATGGGTGTGTAAATTGAATCACAGCTGCATGGGTGCCTATGAACTCGATTTTGAATACTAAGTCCGGTGAAAAACATCTGGATGCCAACTGGGTCTTTTTTTCATTTATAATTAGTACACTTTGAATTGTACGGAACGAAAAGAAAAGAAAATTATTGCTCATGATTAGTATAATCTTTTTATTGATACTTCAATTTGTGTTCTTACTGTATATTTAATACGCCACTGTCATAGTTCCCCTAATGATCCCCCTAGATCTTGACTATGTGTATTTTTGACATAATCAGAACCTATTATTCATGGTTTTCCCTAGCACATTAAATTATCAAGTATCATATTTTTAGAATACGAACAATTTTTCATTCCTTGAAGTGTTGAATGATTCCTCTTTCACATATGGTTAGTTCAACGACATAACGTTTTCGATAGTGGGGCCTCACGAACGTTTAGTTCTCAACGCAAGTAATGTGCTCGAAGAAATACAAATCTCGAATATTTATCACGATGATTCAGATATTTGACAGGCATTTAATGTATTAGAAAAGTAATTTTTTTCACGGAAGTTCAGCTATTATTTTACTTAGTTGAATATCGGTGGTGTTCAAACGAACGAATTATTTTTACAAATTGATCATTTTATTTATTTAAATATATATATATATAAAAGTATGAAACTTTTATTTTCAAATCCTGATGATGTTAACTTACCCAACGAAACGTGCGCGTCGAGTGACATAAAATATGTCATGATGGTGACAAAAAAAACATTTGTGCGTTCATTATATTATCAGGAATGTATTTTTCTATGAAGCAACTGAAATTTTATATTCCCTTCAAGTAATTTTCTTTAAACGGAATATCGTGTTGATGATATATTATTCAGGCATTATATACGCATAGTAAGTTCCAAACATATTGAAGGTTTAATAGAAGATTTTCATTGTGTGGATTATTTCAGGAAATATTGTCATGAAATTCGTTAAAAACTTTGGAGGTAATTAATTTTTTTGCGGTTTTCTTCAGTTTCCAACTAGAAGCTAAAGGAAGTTCGGAAGATTTTTTTTTCAATCTTTTGAAAACAGCTTTGTTAAGCTGTCAACTTTCTGGATAATGATTGGAATATATCTCAGATGTAATACCACATCTGTTATTACTTCGAATAAAGCTTTCTAACATATCATATTTCTCGTTATTTTCGTACGACATCCTGACTTTTACGATTGAATCAGTTAATTGATATTAAATGAAAAGAAATGGACAAACTCTTTCGCAGATGACACCCGCCTACTTGGAATAAGTATGAAAAACGGAAAAAAATAACGTAGTAAAATATTATTTCCGCTATTGAAGACTTACACATCGAAAGTGACCCGACATATGATACATCGTTAGAAAAGGGACAAAAATCTGTTCCAACCAAAACTACAGTCAACTATGATTCCAATTCAAAAAAATACATATTCACGCCATAACTCGAAATTGCACTTTTTTCAAATGTTCACGACGCCACTGGATTATTAAAAAAAGTGCCTCAAGATTGTAAAAGTTATTAACTCGTAACTCCACAAACAACCATGATGAATAAAGTTTAAACTTTAAAATAAAACACACTTGGCTTATGTATCACTATATAAAAATATTCAGATACTGTATTTAGAAGTAACGAATAGTCGACATGTTTCGAGTTATGAACTCATTATCAAGACTTGACAAGACATATCAGTCTTGATAATGAGTTCATAACTCGAAACATGTCGATTATTCGCTAAATACAGAATCCAAATATTTTTATATGATGAAACATAAGCCAAGTGTTTTTTATTTTAAAGTTTATACTTTATTCTTCATGATGTGCGAGAATTCAATCTCAGTTAACAACCATGATATTCACACTTGTCTCAAAGTCGAACTTTTGTTTATAATATTAAAAAATTAAATAATAAGAAAATAACTTGTCTAAAAACCACAAAATGAAAATAACTTTTTATTCGACTAGTTTCGCCTGTTACAGCATTATCAAGACTGAATACATAATTGCAAAGACATCGCTTGAAAATATATAAGTATTTCGGTTCGGTACCTGGGGGTGGTAAAATTTAATCGATGGGTCCAAGTTATCAGAGATTTAACAGTGGGGAGTGGTTTAAGTCTAACTGGTCATTAAGAAGAATGTAATTATGGGATTTTTGGATCTGGTTTATTTCCATGGCTTCCAGGAAGTTCATTATCATACCTTTATCACAGTAATGAAGAATTTTTGGATTGAAAGAGGATGAGATGTTATGTTTTTTTGACTCTAGATGTTCCCTAAATGCTGATTGTCCGTTTTTTAGATGTTCTTTTAGCCTGGTTTCAAAACATCTCCCGGTCTGACCTATATATGTTGAATTACATTCTTCACAGTCCATTCTATAAATTCCTGTTCTCTTCATTGGATCGACTTTTGACATTTTGTTATTAAAAATCATTCTATCTAATCTGCTGTGGCTCGAAAAAGCAGTATTCAAATTATTATTTTTGAAGAATTCAATGATCTTTGAAGCGGGGATGTGCGTATAAGGGATGCTCACAAACTTTTGTACATTTTTGTTATTGCAGTATGGTCCATATAATTTCAAATTGATAAAATGTTTCTCTTATTAAAAATAATAAATAGTTTAATTTCGAAAAAAGAGAAACATTTTATCAATTTGAAATTATATGGACCATACTGCAATAACAAAAATGTACAAAAGTTTGTGAGCATCCCTTATACGCACATCCCCGCTTCAAAGATCATTCAATTCTTCAAAAATAATAATTTGAATACTGCTTTTTCGAGCCACAGCAGATTAGATAGAATGATTTTTAATAACAAAATGTCAAAAGTCGATCCAATGAAGAGAACAGGAAAAAAAAGGAAACACACGTGTTTCATTCCTCCCTGAAGTATGTGTCAGGGAGGCGGGCAGTTTGAGTTTGGGATTAACTCCTTCAGCCAGATCAGAGGATACACTTGTATGTACAAGTGCATTAAGGAAAGGTGAGACGGGATATTTATGGAACATAGGAAGTGTGGGTAGGGTTCAGAGGATTAATACTGGCCCAGCATTCGCCTTATAAGTTTGCAAGCAGTGACTTACATTACCATGAGGAAACCTCTGAGAAAAACTCATGGCAGACCAGTCGGCCCCGGGGTTTGAACCCGAGACCTCCCAAATGCTAGCCAGCGTACCTAACATACTCGACTAACTAGCTTGGTGAAGAGAACAGGAATTTATAGAATGGACTGTGAAGAATGTAATTCAACATATATAGGTCAGACCGGGAGATGTTTTGAAACCAGGCTAAAAGAACATCTAAAAAACGGACAATCAGCATTTAGGGAACATCTAGAGTCAAAAAAACATAACATCTCATCCTCTTTCAATCCAAAAATTCTTCATTACTGTGATAAAGGTATGATAATGAACTTCCTGGAAGCCATGGAAATAAACAAGATCCAAAAATCCCATAATTACATTCTTCTTAATGACCAGTTAGACTTAAACCACTCCCCGCTGTTAAATCTCTGATAACTTGGACCCATCGATTACATTTTACCACCCCCAGGTACCGAACCGAAATACTCATATATTTTCAAGCGATGTCTTTGCAATTATGTATTCAGTCTTGATAATGCTGTAACAGGCGAAACTAGTCGAATAAAAAGTTATTTTCATTTTGTAGTTTTTAGACAAGTTATTTTCTTATTATTTAATTTTTTAATATAAATATGAACTACCACAGAGTTGATTCATCGTCCATCGAATTTTGTTTATAACTCGAAAACAAAAGATGATAGCAAATTGTGGTTTTCGTCAACAAATTTGTCACTTAAAAAGTGATCGATAAAGTGATTTCCATTTTTTTTATATCTCCTATAGTCATATATATACAAAGTCCGAAATTTTCCCATACTGTACACACATATATATATATATATATATATATATATATATATATATATATATATATATATATATATATATATATATAAGTAAATAGATATAAATTTGAGATTAGAAATAGCAAGGTACACTCACGAAAATTATTAGGAGCTTATGGAAGAAAAACATAGATATTTAAGTGGACGTTTCGACCGAGATACCTCATACAAAGTCCGAAATTTTCCCATACTGTACACACACATATATATATATATATATATATATATATATATATATATATATATATATATATATATATATATATATATATATATAAGTCAATAGTTATAAATTTGAGATTCGAAATAGCAAGGTACACGAAAATTATTAGGAGCTTATGGAAGAAAAACATGGATATTCAAGTGGACGTTTCGATTCGTTCATTGAATCTTCATCAGAACATAACAACTAGGCATAAAAAAAAGGTTGGTAGGCCTGTAATGCAAAAAATACAATGCAATCTGGGTAATGCGCATAAATTATTAAAAGAAAAACGAGTGGAAATCAACACGAAACTAAAGTTTAAATTTCGGTTTATGTTTGTTGTCAGTTTGTGTCACATTTGGAAGAATTGCGAACATCTATGAATAGCAATATTACGAAATATATACCTAACAATGTTTCATTGGTTTCAATTTTACTATATATATTTCTTTCTTGTTACTGATATGCAATTCTTCATGACATTGAACGTTTATCAACTTTCAACAGACATTTCTCATAGTAATTTATAAAATTCCATAGATTCCTGCTTGTTTTGTGCACGCCACTGCTGAAATAATTCTCTATCAGATTCCACTGTTCATAATTTATGATTAACGTTTTATTACCTTCCTCATGCTCGCCTTTCCCACCCCCTCGCCCGCAGTTCCATTAATTCCATCACAAGACACCGCTATCTCTGAAATATATTTTATGTTTTATATTTTTACAGCGTATGGAAAAGAAATATGTAATTAGAATATAAATAATAAACAAATGAAATGAATAATTCTCTCTATTGCGAGCATTAAAATACTATATCTGAATAAATAATGACGTAGATTATGGTAGTGAGTAATACAATGTCTATATGAAGCAATTATTATTGGCGTTGGGGAAATGCGATATTTTTAGAAAGTTACCATCACAAGTTTTATTAATATTCCTTTATCCTACGTTCTGGAGGCAGAGTCATTAATTATTACCATAAATTTAGTTTTATGTAGTTTATGACTCCTGGAATGTTTATAATTGAGAGAGGACGAAGAATGTAATGTTCTTTATTGAATTAGAGAAACTTTATATGTAGAATAATGAGTTATTGTTCATGGAAATTCTATGATGTAGTTTCAAATTTTAAATTCCGAGTGCAGCTAGGTAGATAATTACAAAATAATAGATAGAGATGTGCCTTATTCTTTAAATGTATTTTACTAGTCTTATTTTTCCAGAAAATCATTGCATTATATCGAAAGTCAACAGTAAGGTCCGGAAGTAGTTTTTATATTCGTTTTAATTCTCCTGGGCAATTTTTTTCAGGTTTCTTATGTCTGGTAAGGTATATATATATATATATATATATATATATATATATATATATATATATATATATATATATATATATATATATATATATATATATATATATATATATATATATATACAGGGCTATTTAAATTCGAGTCTGTGCATGGGGGTTTCGATAACGGTTTCAAATAGAGGGTTGGTTAAATGGGGGCAAAGTAGCGTATTTCAGAGGTTAATTATATGAATTTAAGAAATCTGACCTAGATTCTTTAGTTCTGGAGTTATACGGGAAAAATCAAAAATTTCGCAATTCTTCTTTTGCCTAAATCTTTTTACTTCACGAAATTTTTTCTTTAATTTTGAAAATTTTCAATAGCATCTTTTTGTAGCCTTTCCAAGTATCTGAATGAAAAGTATATGCAGGGTATCGTACACATTGGGCCATCCTCTACTTTTCATTTTCAAATACGGACCTGTATTTTTTATTGCATTTTTTCAAACGCCAAGAGTCATGTTTCATATTGGCGTTTTGTTTTCATCTAAATCATAAAGTGTTTTGGAAATATTAAACTAATACTAGGCATTCTTTACCTTATTCTATGAATTTTTTTAAAATTTAAATTTAAAAATAAAAAAAAATTTGAAATTTTACTGGTAATTTATCAATATTTCCAGAACGCTCTGTAATTCAGATAAAAATACTACGACAATATGAAACATGACTCTTAGCATTCAAAGAAATGCAATAAAAAATTCAGGTCCGTATTTGAAAGTTGAAGGGAATTTATTCGATACCTTTGGATAGCCTACAAAAATTTGCAATGGCAAAGTGACAATTTGTTAGTCCAGGAATACAAAGATATAGTTAGGCAAAAGACAAATTTCAAAATTTTCGATTTTTCCTGTATAACTCCAGAACTAAAGAAGCTAGATCAGATTTATTTTATCCATATAATTGACCTCTGAAATTTGCTTCTTTGCCCCCATTTAACCATCCCTCTATCTCTCACCGTTATCGAAATCCCCATGCATAGACTCGAATTTGAATAGATTGATTTTTTAGGATCAATATATATTTTTCGAATCTGGCAGATGAGGTTTAATTGACGGTTGAGCAAGGATTTTTGGATACAGTCGGTACCGGGTTCGAATCCGCGTAGAATATAGAAATTTCTAAATATTAATGAGCTTTAGTAATTCAATTCATAGTTGATGTTGGGTAGTTACTATGTATCACATTAAATAACCGTTGGAAATTTGCTCAAACTGTAGATTCAATGAGAATTAAAAAATTAAGAATCGTCATTTAGTAAAAGTGAAAACGAGGTCATCGATCAATTTTCAGGAATTATATTGTTTTGAGAATGTGGATATTTTGATATATCAAACCAATTGGGTATTGAGTGAAAATTTTGGTATTTCCTTTTTTTTGGAGAAGGGAGTAGCGAGGAGAGGTGCTTGAGCAAAAATGTTTCAAACTGATGGCAAAAGATGTGTAGAAATAAGCTATGAGCAACATAGCCGAGTTGAAAAAAAAACAGATTTTTGTATTCACAAACCCACACCAAATTGAGTTGGGATTGTGTACGTAGAGGAGGTTCATAGTAGGAAAGTTGCTTCTGGAGGTTTTATCGCTTTGCTCTAACGGCTGACATTTTTATGTGGTGATTTCTTGCGATTCCTTTTTTTTTACGTTCTGCGCACCTCCATGACGTCTGCAGCTTGAGTTATAGGGTTGAAAATCGATACGTGGATTAAATTGATGTTAGGGAATAACCGTTTTGTGGTTTCAACTCTTTTCCTCAACCGCTGCCATTTTAATGTAGAAAGTTCATGTTTTTTCGTGGATTTTTTGGTTTTGCTCACATCCACAGCTTATCTGAATTGAGTTGGAGGGCTGAAATTTGGTACGTGGATCCAGTTGATGTTAAGGAAAAAACCTCTCGTAGTTTTAACCATTTTCCCCATACATCGCCATTTTTATGCACGGATTTCCTGGTTTTATTTTGTGGTTTTGATGTTTGCTTACCTGCCAACTCCAATTGAGTTGGAGAGTGGAACATTTTTATGTAAAATAGAACGGGAATGAATAGAACATACAATATCATTGACGAAGCTCTATTATTCACTCGTTTTATTGACATTTACATTTGCAGCTTATCATGAAGAAAACAAAATGAATCAATTGGTTCCAGAATGTTCTCAGTAAAACCTAATGAATTTTTTCGGACCAATATGCAACGCGTGAAATTAACCAATCAGATAGTAAGTATTTAAATTGTAACTGTGAAGAATATACCCGAGCTGCTGAGTTTCAGTTGCAAATATTTCTCTATCTTTGGTTTCGAAACTGTAACAGATACATTCAGTTATAATCTTGGTAATAATACTATTCGAATTGGTATCATTTACTGTAGGTTCTTTGTTACGCGGTAATTTAATATAATAATATATAATTAGCATCTTCCCATGGTAATGAGATAATTTAACAGATAATAATCATCTATTTGTAAAATTTTGGCAGCATTGTCCTATTGATTGACTAAGTGGAACACCTATTAGTTTTTGTCATTTCATCTATTTAGTAAGCAAAATTCAATTGGTTTGCTCTCCTTGACTCTCTTATTATCATATATTTACCAACAGATATAAATATTGTTATGGTTATTGTTTAAGTCACTGAGGTATGGAAATATGTTAAAGAAAACCTGTATTTAAATATAATTTAATTCGATGTAACTCATTGGGGATTAAATCTAATTATTGAATCATATCAATTTCAAGTCGGTGTTATTAATTGAAAATAAAAAACGCACTGAAAAATAGCTTCAATTTGTACCTGGAGTTAAAGTTCTACTTTTGCTAAAATTCCTTTGGTCGCTATTCTGTTGAAAAAATTTGTTGAGACCTCAAAATTTACAGGTGGAATATGTTTTTTGAATTTTCAAGAATATTTTAAAGTAAATGTAATATTTGAACTTTAAGATGCCTGAATGATTCACCTGAAACACTAGATTCGTTTCATAATCGTCATAATATGGACATGACAGTATAAACAATTTATTGAGATAAGGATACTTACACGAAAGAGACTTGAATGAGATTTATATTAATTATTCAGTACTCAACTATCTTGGGTTATTTATATTGAATCATTTTGAAGTCGATTGAGTTGGCGTTGATACAATGGCTATGTACACAATGTGAAATAAATAATTTGAATGAATTCAAATTACAAATTACAATCATTGTTGCATGTGAAGGAATATTTACATTGAGCCAACAATATATATATATATATATATATATATATATATATATATATATATATATATATATATATATATATATATATATATATATATATATATATATATTTATATATATATAATATATATTTATATATATATATATATATATATATATATATATATATATATATATACAGTGTGTCGCATTTAAGACGAAGACACCCCCATATTATGGTTATTTAAAGAAGCACAGATTTGAATTTTCGTACAGTCATAAACGGTGATGGGTTATATTTTTTAAGATACTCAACTGAATTCTGAATTTCAAACTCGGCCTACTACGAATTGACAAATAGGGCCGATTCTCAATATTTTGGTTCGCGTAGAGATATGGAAAAAAGTTATAGGAAAAAGTTGTTCAGAAAATTTTTTTAGGCCCATATATCAATTTTCATTACTAAATTCGCATTTTCAATTTTATCAATATTTTGGTTATAATTCAAAATTATTAAGTTTATCTCTCAATTTTATAACTAGTACGCTATGAAAACTAAGAACTTGACTACTTGATAATTCAATAGTGTTATGTATTCAAATATTTCAATAAAATAATTAACACAAAGAAGGAGAATTTTATCTTATAATAATTATTTTATTCTTATAACTGATTAAATTTTGAGAAGATTTATAAAACAATAATTTTTCTGATACAAAATAATTAATTAACTGTAATCAGATGAGGTCTCTCTCAACTAGATCACCGTCTATTCGAATACATTTTTCGATTCTTTTTCTATTCTGTCTAGCTACTCGTCTAAGTTCAGGGATGCTGTTTTCTTGACATCATGCTTGTCTTATTTTCTCACAAAGTTCATCTGGATATCTGGGTCTTGTTTTATAGACCTTGTTTTTTAACATGCCCCAAAAATAAGAATCGAGGAGTGTTATATCGGGAGACCTCGGAGGCCACAGTTCTAAAGGACTATTTCTTCCTATACAGCGCATAGGAAAATTTTTGTTCAACCACTCACGAACAATTCTTGAGTTATGAATAGATGCGCCATCGAGTTGCAAGTACATATCCTGTCGCACATTAAGAGGAAGATTTTCAATTGTATCCCAAAACCGTCCATTGAGAAAATTAACGAAACGCCCAGCATTTAGTGTCTCAAGTTAAACTCTACAGCAACTTGTCTGCTGCTACGAGAATTATCACCAAATAACCGAATTATTTCGATTTTTTCACGTAAAGTTCATGGCATTTTCATTCTCTGATCACTAATTCACTAAATTTAACTTAACGCAATACTTCAAACTCACTAGTATTTGAAACTCCTGTCAATTTTATTATTTTCCATGGCACACTAAGTATAAAATTAAAAAAGGAAAACTCGTAATAATTTTGGGATACCAAAATATTGAAAAATTAAAAATGCGAATTTTGTACATGAAAATTGATATATGGGCCTAAAAAAATTTTCTGAAAAACTTTTTCTCATAACTTTTTTCGATATCTCTAACGCGAAACAAAATATTGCAAATCGGCCCTATTTGTCAATTCGTAGTAGGCCGAGTTTAAAATCAGAATTCATTTGAGTATCTTAAAAAATATGTCCCACCACCGTTTATGACTGTACGAAAATTAAAATCTATATTCCTTTTAATAACTGAAATATGGGGGTGTCTTCATCTTAAATGCGACACACTATATATCTATATATATATATATATATATATATATATATATATATATATATATATATATATATATATATATATATATATATATTAAGCATTTACACATGTCACATGATCAACATTAGAACAGCGAAACCTCGACTCTTGATAACTCGACACTCCGGGAAACTTGACGAGCCTGACACATTTTTTGGCATTGAAAACCGAGAAAAACCATAAGAACGCACGGTACTTTCGTAAAAACCTAATTCAATTTACAGTAAAATTATGCTTATAAACTATTACAAAGCAGTGAATATATAGCTCTGAAAACACTGAAATTATATTTCAATAAATCCTGAACTAATATTAAATAGAAAAATCTGAACGTCGAAAACTCATGTCACTTTACACTCATAGGTGGCGACTATAGATGCGAGGTTCACCAACTTGTTAGTGGCATCGTTCCTATATATAAATATATATACAATACCTTCTTCTTCAAGTGCCTTACACAGTTTTGGGTGTAGGCGACCTCTCTACAACTATTCGTGTTGTGCGTGATACAGTGATAAACGAATAGAAGGGACGTACAGTTTTAGGATGGTTCCGAACGTCTCTATAGAGAGGCTTTACAAGAATACTCAGTGGTTTACCATTACCTTCCGTGAAGTGACTCCGCATTAATTCGTTGGTTGGATTCAATCCGCTGACCTTCTGTCCAACGCAGTGACCACTGTGCTACAGAGCCACGCGTCAATCCGACTTGTATTATAAGTATCCACTTTCTTATAAATTGGATCATCTATGAGCGTTATAGTTAAAATTCCATAGAACAACCGATAGCGATAGCCCAGTTTCGACGAAGATGATGACTCTGCTAAAGTCTATTGAATGTCCTTCCCATGTTGTTAGTAAATATATGTAAAGCACAGTATCTTGCGTCTTTCCTGTTGTCGTTCTTCGATGATACACATCTAGATTGCTATCCAGTTTCATGATGAAAAAAGTATATTTTACGAAAGATATAATGGTTCATGAAAGGGTGTTTTTTTGGAACTCCAGTTTACTGGATACCAAGAATTGTCTATTCATTGTTTTGTTCTCCTATGGATACCCACATATATACATATATATATATATATATATATATATATATATATATATATATATATATATATATATATATATATATATATATATATCGAACTACCAGTTTTATTAGTAGAATAATAACTTGGAAATATCGAACAAAAATAAGTTTCTATTTACTAAAAAAACTTTTCTTATTTTGCTTTTTAAGTTTACCTACCTATATAGTTGTGTTTTTCGTAAAAACACAATTTTACGCAAAACACAATTTCACATAACGCCATCTCCTAAATTTTCCTTGTACTTATAATGTTGCTATTGTTACCGATGGATGATAATCAACTGTTACCCTAAAATTTGGCACTAAATCACATTATCCAAATGTTTGCTCTTTGTATTTTGGCAATATTCGCTCGATCGCCCAGGTATTAATGCAATAATGTGCATATATTAGGATATCTTCAAGTTCAGCCACTTTTAATTTCTCCTAGTCGACAGAGAAAAACCAAACGTTGAAACAACAAAGGCCACTCTTGCCCTAACATAATTATTTCACACATTGTGAGAGTAAATGAGCAAACTTTATTTAATGCTGCCGGGCGCCTGCAAATATCGTTAATTAAATATGTTTTTATGAAGAAACGTACGCTGAATTTCCTCATTAAATATAATACCAGAACAACGATTAAATTTATTTACGATTAATGGCTATTCGGAACACAATTTGATATTTTATGTATATAATAAGTATATCATTATATAAATAATCTTAATGCGCGCACTCTCATTGGCGAATCGATGATAAATTTCAATATTAATAATTTGAGTATATAGTTCATTATGAATTGCTAGGCATTTTAAAAGTTTTCAATTGAATATCTACGTGATTTACTACCCGCGCAATCATACTTTATTGATATTGAAAATCGTTTTCCTCCTGATAATGCTATTTTATACCTAATTGAAAAAAATAAATAATCCTTTGATTAATCAAAAGATATGAAATTCCCAAATGGAATCTGGTAATGTCCGTTTTTACAAGGCACACCGAACGCCGAATAAAATGAGCCATTCTATTTTGAGTGAATGATGATCAGTGACGTAGTCAGTGGCGTAGCGTCACTGGGGTACCGGAATACATCCGTATATTTCGCTTGTAAAATCTTATAGTGTTATGCAACAATAGGGGATCGGACAGTAATCGGATTAATACCTAAAATGTACTTAGATAAAATAAATATACTGTTTTACGATTATGTATGGAATAATAATTATATATAATTCACTGAACTATTTTTAAATGACGAAATAAAATGTTGTTATTTACAATATTTTGAATCCGTCCTGAAACACCAATCACAGCGCGTGACGTCATTTGTGGGCAACCATTGACTGCACGGGTACTACCTACTTAGTTCACCCAGTTATTTCCATAATTTTGTTGAAATTCTTGCTGAAAGATTACTGATGAATTAGGATACAGTAATCGATTGATTTAAAAACTGTCACGTGGTGTTCCTCCAGTTTTTCATAAAGGAAACAGGATTCACGAAAGCCGACAATAGAAATCTTCCCAGAGTGAATATGTTTACGATTTGCGATTTCTTTGCAAGTAATTCAGACTTTTGTGACGCTGTATTTCGAAATGTGAAAACTTCTATGTGAGTATTATAACTATATAATATATTATTTGCCATGAAATACCTAGATACATAAAAAAATAGTATTGAAATAACAAACAAAACATAACCTTAAAAGTATGAACTTCAAAGAATATTACGTCCGAGATGTTACAGTTGAAGGCAAACTTCTTTTTCTGTCACTTTGACAATGAAATTTGGTAGGGAGACAGCCATGCTTCAATATTACGTAATCAACAGTGCCCATTACATGGTATCGCATGTAATTTTCCATATCATTCGGCAGCTGAAACAAGTAAAAATGATGTATGCTCTCGTAAATATTATCTCTAACATTACACAATGCATATTTACTACATTTTAATTTAAGAACATTTCATTCCATTCATTTGTAATAAGTAATTACTTACTGTACACACGTCAAAATGATCTTAAAAAAGTAAATTGGTGAAGTTACAGACATTTCGTCGCACTTTCTTCTCGCTAAGTCCAACAATTTTTTCGCGTATATCTGCTTTTCTTGGCACATCAATGAATATTTTATTTGCAGTAGTTTTTGATGTGTTCGTACATTGAGGTACTGCATACCAACGATATTTTTTTCGTTCCATAACATCAAATCAAGAATGTACTCCACGAAACAAAACTTCTCTCGAACTTATGCTGTTCTGCTATGACCACAAGTTACGTCACGCGCTCTCAGACGACATAACGTGGCGTTTTGGCGGGATTTTTGAACGAACAAAATTGAAACATGATTTTGAGTAGGTACCTAAAAGGCTATAAATCAATAAAATTTTATTTTTTATGGGAATAATTATCCATAAAGATTAATTTAAAACACTTTCTGAAAATTTGGCCGATCCCCTATTATAAAGGTACTTATCGAAAAAAGAGATGTCAGTGGCGTAGCATCACTGGGGTATCGGAATACATCAGTATTTTCCGCTTGTAAAATCTCATAGTGTTATGGAAAAATGTTATAGGTAGTTAATGAAAAAAAAAGATGTCAGTGGCGAAGCATCACTTGGGTACCTGAATAAAATACGATGAATAAAATGTATTTCACATTCACCTGCATTTTTCGCTCTCAAAGTCTTATGGATGTTTCCAAAATTCTATAGGTAGTTATTTAAAAAAAAGATGTCAGCTCTGTAGCATCATTTGGATACTGTAATATAATACGATGACTAAAATGGCTCTTATCTTCATCAGTATTTTCCGCTTGTGAAATTTTATAGTGTTATCAAAAATTTTATACGTAGTTATCAAAAAGCGAAGAAGACAGTGTTGTAACAACATTTGGATACCGGAATAAAATATGATGAATAAAATGGCTTTCATCTGCATCAGTAATTTCTGCTTGTAAAATCCTATAGTGTTATTTAAATTTTTTTGGTAGTTATTGGAAGGGAAATATGTCAGCATCGTTAGTATACTGGAATAAATTTCGATGAATGTTTTCTTCACTAGTATTTTACGCTTGTAAAATTTTAAGTGTTATTAAAAACTTTATAGGTAGGTAGTTATCAAAAAGTAAAGATGTCAGTGGTGTAGCATTTTTTTGGATACCGGAATGAAATACGATGAATAAAATGACTTTTTTCTCCACCAGTATTTTCCTCGTGTAAAATCTAGTGTTAAAAATTCATCGGTAGTTATTAAAAAGGGAAGATGTTAGTCGTGTAGCATCTTTTGGTGGATAGTAGAATAAAAAACGATGAATATAATGGCTGTTATCTCCACCAGTATATTGTATAATCTTATATAGTGTTATTTAAAAGGGTAGATCTCAATGTTATAAAATCTTTTCGATACTGGAATGAATTACGATGAATAGAATGGCTGTTATCTTCACCAGAATTTTCTGCTTGTAAAATATTATAGACTGATGCAAAATGTTATAGCTATTTATTACATAAAGGAGATGTCAGTGGCGTAGCGTCAAGTGGGTACCGAAATGTAGTCGATGAAT
This sequence comes from Cynegetis impunctata, assembly GCA_030704885.1. Lineage (NCBI taxonomy): Eukaryota > Metazoa > Arthropoda > Insecta > Coleoptera > Coccinellidae > Cynegetis > Cynegetis impunctata. The sequence goes on from JARQZK010001655.1 coordinate 35,444, forward strand.
AGGATGGATTTTATCTTCACCAGTATTTTTTGCTTGTCAAATCTTATAGTGGAAAACTCTTTAAGTTTTTATTAGGAAAAAATATATTATCTTTAAAAGTTAATAGAAGTGGGTATCCTGAACGAGATGAAGTTATTGCTTATGTTATCAACAGTTGCGATATTGATCCACCTAGCAAGACGTGTTTTGTTGATTTCCTCGAATTACGTCACGTTTTATATATGACGATATTTCAAACAAACTTCAAGAAATTGAACATGTTCACTAAATTTCACAATTCAAGTAACTATCGAAGAAATCTACATTAGCCTTGGTTTAATAGTCGATAAAATTTTTTTATTTACTCATTGTGTTCCATTATTAACAATTATTAATTCATGATAGCTGAAAGAGTTGAATTTCCAAGCAAAATGTATTTGTAATGAATAAATATGTTGATTCTGATATCGAATATGGCAATGTTTTTATTCAATGAATAGTTTTTTAAATACTGTGATTCATTTATTGAAAAAAATCTTTTTTCTATTCATATCAGTGTGTTTATCAAAACGTATGATTGTCTTGCTATTTCTATAGTACATACATTTATCATACACCTGCATGAATTCGATCCCAAATTAGGCATTATTTAACCTTTTTTTTTTTTTTTTTTTCTCGATGGACCTACAGTTTAACGCCGGTTCCGAACGGCTAATGGGCTTGTAAACGATGTACATTACCCAACAATTTATCTTTTAAATAGAACCATTAAATTCCGGACATACACAACACCCAAGAGCAAGGTGGGACTCGAACCCACATCCTCGGCTTACAAGCGGTGCACCTTACCGCTGGTCTACCGAGGACTCTATTTAACCTTTATCGTGCGTTTCAACATAAATGTATAACTCTTTATCTTGAAATATGTAAATTATATTTGTCTTTCGCATTTTCGCAGGCAACTATTCTCAACTGTGTTATATTGTTTTCAGTCTTTCAGAAGTTGTGAAAAAGTCAAGAATGTTTATATGATAAAGTCCATTTTCAAAATCAAATGGTTTCTACACCTATTTGTCTTTCAGTCTATAATAAGTATATCTAAAAAAGTGACAATAAAAAAACTGGAAATCTATACAATCTCCGACATCAACATACGTAAACTAATTGATGAACAATGATGATTCGTCAAAATTTGTTGAATGATTTTAGTTTAATTAAACAGAACACCTATCTGGAAGTCGGTATTATAAAATGTAATTGTTTTCTAGACTGTTGAATTGGATTTTCAACTGGTATCAGGTTTAGTAGCGTTATGACGAATAACCTCGTCTCGTTTGAGAAAGAATGATGTTGTCTATCGCGATTAAAACCTCAGTTTTTAGTAGTATTTTCCCCGAAATTAATAGTACTGTTTCGAAAAGTCAGGTGCGGGAGTAGATTTATAACCGTTTTATTCCTCCTGGATCACGAATTGAGAATTTTTTGATGTATATATATATATATATATATATATATATATATATATATATATATATATATATATATATATATATATATATATATATATAGCTCCACCTATCATACCTATTGAGCTGTAATTGGTATTTGTTGCTAATAAGCCAAATCATTGGCATTACTGCAAACATTTGGAAAATAAACTGTTGAAGAGGTGCTGTTTTTGAAGAATTTTTGCAACCCAAACTTTTTTCTTTAATTACCGCCATTTTTGAGTAGAGGTTTGGCGCACTTACTCAGTGTTTGCAGATTGACCAAATTTCAACACTCTAAGTGTTGAAATTTGGTACGTAAATTGTATCCTTTGGGAGTCTTAACTCTTTTGCTCAACCGCCGTCTATTTAATTTAGAGTTCAGGTTTGCTACCCTCCACGGCTCTCTCAACTTGACATAGGAAGGTTAAGAGTTTATATGTAAAAAAACAAAAATGAGAGGAAAATATGTCTTTAGAGAGAGAGCTCTGCTGCTCACTTGTATTTTTACCACATATATATTTCAAACCACTCCATTTCATTTGAAACACCCATGGACAAGGTAAGAATAGAACCCAGGATCCTAGATATACAGACGATAAACTTTACAGCTGGGCTACCGGAAACTCCAGACATCTGTTGTTTCTCAGCCATATTTTTTCGATAAAAAAAAGTTTTGTTGACACTCAAATAACACAGGCCTTAAAAAAAATGTTGTCAAATTGAATCGCTATATGCATAAACAACACATGTCCATTTTCTGCCAAAATGAGTTTATGGCGGAAATCAGATTAGTTTTGATAACTGATTATTGTGTAGTTTTTAGTGCTGATTTCAGAAATAATATTGTTTTTTTCTATCACGTGAGGTTTGTCTACAAAATGAGGCGAAACATTTAGGCGAAAATCATAAAATTGATATATTTTATATCGGTTATATTATTTATATACCATGTTATTAGAACTGCTTCAAACATAACTGAATCTTAATAGTACAGAAGGAAAAGTTAATAAGGCTTTACTGCAATACATTTACAAGTCTTTGTAGTAACGTTTCCTTTTTCCTTCAAAACTTCGTTTAGTACTTTTCCTGAGTGGAATTGATGATTTTCCCTCTTCAACATCCAGCAGTAGTCAGCCATCATGTTAACGTTCCAACGTCCTTGATATCTGCGTTCCATTTCTTCTATCTCTTGTTCCTCACTCACTGCTCCAAGATTTTCCGGAAACTAGTCGAGTTGAGAATGCAGGAAATGAACTTTAACACTCATGCTGCAGCCCAAAAGTTTGTAGTTATTCAGCAGATTGGCAACAATATTGTTGTACCTAGTTTGGGTATTTTTTATTTCGTAGGAAGCCAGTTACCACATGTTTGAAAGATTTCCTTGCTTTCTTTTCCTGGTCTTCCATTTTCAACCCGAAGTCTTCATCCTTCATAAGTTTCCTTATATCCGACCAACAAATATCACTTTTTTAAGTTTTGCCTCAAAAAGACCGGGAAACTGCTCACAGAGATATCTGAAACACTCTCCTTCTTTAGGCAATGCTTTGATAGTCTCAACTTGATGTAAAGTGGCGGAAGCAGAATCTTTTTAGGGTCCAGTAAACTCTTTTTCTCAACATTTTCAAATCCAGGAACCAAAGTGCTTCTTTTTTTACGTAATGTTGACAGGAAAGGGTACTAACAAAGACAGAATACTGGCAGTAAATCTAGTATGAACCAGATTTTACCAGTTTAACTGTACAGTTTCTTGAAGAAAAGAAAGGCTGTCTCATTTCTCCTGCCTAAATAACGTATGTAACTAACAAATATTAGGGAGTTTTTGAGACCCTAAATTTACACGTAAATTACGTTTTCGGTTATTATGAGCATGCGCATAAGCTTTGAAATTACCGAGACGGTTATTAACCGATAACGTACTACGTTATCAACGGGACCTTAACGTTTGCTTAATAAACGTCCGTTATATTCGCGGTGTTGACAAGTTTAAACGCGCTTGTGTTAAATTGTTACAAACTAAAGAAAAATGGACTATTTAAACTATGATAAGTGACTAATATCATATATACTATCGTGCTAATTCGTTTCAAACTTCTTCCTTTGTATTAAATATTCGCAAAAAATGTTATTTCTTACTATGTGGCAACCATCAATCGAGTCTGCGATCTGATGTTTTGAGATTGACAGTTTCGGTATTTTTATTGGTTATGTCACAGTGCTATTTTGGTTTGTTTATTTGTGTAAATTGGCCTGCTAATTTTGATATTTTTTCAACGGTTTTTGTTCACTTGCCACGATAGTTAAAAAAATACTACGATTTACAGATATGGAGGATCTGTTACTTCTCAGAGTTATTCTAAGTAATAATCCATTTGAAAACCCAGATATTTGGTCAGTGATTCAGCAGCACATTGCCCTTATAACAGGAAAATTATTTTCAATGAGAACAGTAAAATACATGAGCCTTCGATGCCTAAGAAATATATTTGCCCAAATTAATCACAATTATTACTACAAACTATTGCATTTACCAGTTGCTTTATGTCCAGACAATTGGGTTTGGTATCTGCAAAGTTTGGCATAACCGTGGCAAATCCTCTCTTTGAAAACGGAAAATTCTTTTCACCTCTTCAACCTCAATATTATACAAATCGAATCCGTGTATGTTTCCATCAATATTTTCACATTCTTGTTCCTCTTCATAGATGTTATGTAAGATTATACCTCTCATTAAATTATGATCCACACCCCCGCACCTGATCGCTATATAGTCTATTACATCTTCCATGATAATTTACCCAAAGAACGCTAATAATAGGTGAATGAAAATTGGAAAAATCACCCGACAAAAAATAATACAAGAACACAAGAGGTTATACTTATTTGACGTTCGCAATGAATTTGAATTCAAAAACTCTTTTTGGATCTTCAACCCGTTAATAACGTTTTCCGTTCTGCGCAAACTCAACATAGCGGTTTACGATAATTACGTTGACTTCAAATAGAAACTCAAAAACTCCCTATTATAATTGAAAATTTATTTAAATTCATTTCACAAAGATTACAGTTTTTTTCGTGTTATATAGAAACC
>JARQZK010001655.1:45000-78699 GCA_030704885.1 Cynegetis impunctata
TAACCGGATAATATCAGGGATTTGTTATTAGATCTATAGGATAACAGTATGGACTATGGAGGCACGTTTCATACAGCTCCTTATTTAATTATAATAATTCACTTTGTTAATCTTATTCAAATGTTTCGAACTAGTTATAATTTTCTTAAACAACTTCGTCCAATTTCAGCATTATTCACTCGTTTGTATAGTGTTCACTAAATACCTAAACAATAATTTTGTAGTTGAAGTTTCATCCGTTTTTCCATAATCCACCTTGTATATTATTTGTAATGTTTTCGAGTAGATATGGCCTAGTTGAAACAACTTAGAAATTTTTTTTCGGACCCTCCAACTGATCTAGATTCATGAGATGTGACGACATGTAATTCCCATTAATCCTTCAAGGAAGTGGCGCCGGCGTCGAATGATCTATCATTCTCCCTTGAAGGATGGGATGAATGGGAATTCCATATCGTCAGATCTCATCGAACTAGGTCCGTTGGAGAGTTGATTTGATGAATCATAAATTTTTGAAATGAGTTTCCAGTTGCATATTTCATCATACACCCTACATGTGTTCAGCGCAAATAATTTTTCATTTTCAAAATGTATATTGAAAATAAAAATTTATTCCCGCTAAACAAACGCAAAAAATCCTTGAATATACATCACACATTCTAAACATAAAGAACCTGAATTAAATGAAAATAATGCTCACTCAGTAAAGGATATTGATGAGATTCATGCAAAGAAAATCCAGCGGTGCAGTTTTATCAATTTGCTCTTATATGTGGTCATAAATAAGACTGCTATTTCCCAATCCACGTTCTAATTGTTTCCATTTCGAAAACGTTGCGCGAATTTTAAAAAAAGGGTTCTTTGTTCTTTGATTTGAATCAACTCTATTCAAATCACGAATCAGGATTCAAATCTCAGTTTAAATCAATTGATTAAATTTAAAAAATCATCAATTCAAATCAAGTAACGAATTTCATCTAATACATAAAGTGGAAAAACATAACACAAAAAAATATGCAAACTTGTGGCTGGACCGTCGCCCCCTTGCCCCCCTTATTTACGCCGCTGTATATATATATATATATATATATATATATATATATATATATATATATATATATATATATATATATATATATATATACCAAGCTAGTTAGTTGAGTACGATAGGTACGCTGGCTAGTATTTTGGAGGTCTCGGGTTCGAACCCCGGGGTCGACTGGTCTGCCATGAGTTTTTTTCAGAGGTTTCCTCATGGTAATGTAAGTCACTGCTTGCAAACTTATAAGGCGAATGCTGGGCCAGTATTAATCCTCTGTACCCTACCCACACTTCCTATGTTCCATAAATATCCCGTCTCACCTATCCTTAATGCACTTGTACATACAAGTGTATCCTCTGATCTGGCTGAAGGAGTTAATCCCAAACTCAAGCTGCCCGCCTCCCTGACACATACTTCAGGGAGGAATGAAACACGTGTGTTTCCTTTTTCCTTTCCATATATATATATAAATATATATGTATATATGTATGTATATATATAGATATATAGATATATATATATATATATATATATATATATATATATATATATATATATATATATATATATATATATATATATATGTATTCGCCTCTCCGTCATATTTTTGCTACCGCTATTCTACGTTGGAATGAATAAAATATCGAAATCAAGCCACCTTAACCGTCAGTCGCATTCAGCCTTTGTTAGCCTCGTTTTTTATAAATAACGACTGCTGTGTTCCTCACTTTAATTGAATATACAAATATTCTTTGTCTGGATTCTCAAGCATTCATGAAAAGCCGTCGGATATTCAAAGGGAATCCACGCATGGAGAGAATTCCAACCTAAGGTAAATATAATATCCCAGTTATTTATTTATTTTTCGAATGAAGCTGGTGTTAAGATTCTCTATTTATCTTCTTCTGGTGTATAAATATATATAATATTAAGAACAAGATGCGAGTTTCTTATTTAAGGACGGCGTTGTTGACACGTTTCATTTGTTGTCGGCCCACACATCAACCGGTTCCAGTCTCTTTCTTTCTCCCCCTCTTGGTTTTAATCCACACGTGTTATGCTGAGGATGAAAGGCTCGATGCTAATGGAAAAATTAATCACAAATAAATGCTCACCCAGGAATAAGAAAATATATATATATATATATATATATAGACATCAGAAAGAATAACTCCGGTCGTGATACATCAAATAGGTTAACGGGTTAAACGGATGAATTAAAGGCTGGTAAAAGTGTACTCTTATATTCTTTGTCAACGTTTCGGCTTCTAATTTAAGCCTTCATCAGGACTCTACAATAATAAGTTAATAATTAGCAACACGAGCGGTCTCAAAACAAGCAAGACTCACCGAATGTTTGAGGTTACAAAATAAGCTAACATCTCAAAAAACAGAAAAAACACAAAACTGATGTGACAAACCATAACATTATTAAACTGTACTACATTATATGAATTTATTTAAATTAAGTCAACCATGATTTCTTCGAAAAACAATTATTACGAATATTCAACAAACACAACATCGTGGTACCAAGAGAATGAAGCAATCACAGAATGCTCAAACAACAAGTTGACAACCTAAGTTATAAAATTAAAAATAAAATAAAGTGACACAAAATTTTCTTCTTCTTTCTATCCTGACCTTAATAATCAATCAACAGAACTTTCATTGCAATTCGTGACGTCATATGCTATTAAAAAGGAATAAATACTACTAATGTTATCTATATCTTTCCTCGAATTCATTGGAATCCGGGCAACGTTTTATATGATTACATCTCCAAAAATTGATCTCTTATCTAAATTACTCTCAAATTCTAAAATTTTTGCAGATCCAATAGTCCATGTTATGGTTTTGTAACTCTACAATGTTCAGCCAGTGCACACCACTTCTTTGGGTTTCTTATATCACTTTTATGTTGGCTAATTCTCTTTTTTAATTGCTGAGACGTCTGACCAATATATGATAATTCACAACCATGACAAGGAATGCTATACGCCACACCACTAAGTTTATCTTTATCGATCTTGTCTTTCACTGATGAGAACAACAATTTAACACTGAATTGATTCTTAATTGCAAAACTAAATTCTTCACTCTTCAGTAACATAACCAATTGCCTTGTAACTTCAGGAATTGAAGGAATTGATACATATTTCCTCCCAATGAGTTCACTACTGACCGAAACATTGCTAGGCCTCATAACGTTTACTATTTGAGGACGCTGTGCTGTATTATATAAAAGTTTATTGAGCAAAATGCGTGGATAGCCATTATCGATTAATAACTGATATAATTTTTTTTATATTACCAGCAACTAGTGACGCATGAGAAATCCTGGAAACCCTCTCTTTCATACCCAAAATTAAATTAATTTTTTGTCTTAATGGATGACTCGATAGGTAGTTCAAATATCTGCCAGAACTCATTGGTTTTCTATACCAATCGACGATTATTATATTATCCACAGTTCTAATAACCTTTGTGTCCAGGAACGGGACAGCATTATCTGTTTCCTCTTCAATTGTGAACTTAATATGTTCATTATATTCGTTGAACTTGTTTAGTGTATATTGAACTTGGTCTCTTGGAACTGAACAGATTATGTCATCAACATATTTCTTAATAAATGGTATATTGAAAGGAAGGGTCTCCAAAATTCTGTCAAGAACAAGGTCCATTACAATTCTAGCAACAATAGGGGCTTAAATTCGACCCCATAGGTGACCCAAAAATCTGACTATAAAATTTATTATCAAACAAAAAATAATTAGAGGAAAACAAAAAACCGGACAATAATGACACAAACTCACTCTTAGGAATTGTTGTGTGTAATGATATAGAATGCCAATTAATGTTCAATGCATTCCATTGCCAATTCAACTGGTATGTTACTGTAAAGTGATATAACGTCTAAACTAACCAACACATAACCTTGTGGCAAATGAAATTCATTAATAAAGGAAACAAACTCAAACGAGTCTTTGACATAATATCTATTATTGATGTTGTCAACAGATTTTAGCAAGAATATCAGCCACAAATATTGAGAGTTTCGATGTAGGAGTATTTAATACACCGAACACGAAATAATTGGTCTCAGAGCAATAACTGGTTTATGGATTTTAGGTAAACCATAGAACCTAGCAGGTATGCTATTATAATTATATAATTTTTTTCCTTGAATATCAGGAATATATTTGTTTTTTACCAAATTCTTAATCAGTTGATTAGCTCTATTTTGCAATGTAAGTGTAGGATCCCTTAGCAATAATCTGTAATAGTTTTGGTCACTCAGTATGGTGTAAGATAAATTCATATATTGTTCCCTGTCTATAGCTACTGTAACATTGCCCTTATCAGATTGTAATACTAAAAGGTTAGGTTGATCTTTCAGGTACCTCCTGCAAGTGGAAAATTCTTTTTGGAATACGTTAGATATTCTAGGATATGATCTTAAATAGTTCGTAATAATATTCATATAATGTAGTACAGTTTAATAATGTTATGGTTTGTCACATCAGTTTTGTGTTTTTTCTGTTTTTTGAGATGTTAGCTTATTTTGTAACCTCAAACATTCGGTGAGTCTTGCTTGTTTTGAGACCGCTCGTGTTGCTAATTATTAACTTATTATTGTAGAGTCCTGATGAAGGCTTAAATTAGAAGCCGAAACGTTGACAAAGAATATAAGAGTACACTTTTACCAGCCTTTAATTCATCCGTTTAACCCGTTAACCTATTGATGTATATATATATATATATATATATATATTATATATATATATATATATTATATATATATTTATATATATATAGATATATATTTATATATATATCTATATTTATATATATATATATATATATATATATATATATATATATATATTATATATATATATATATATTATATATATAAATATATATATATATATATATATATATATATATATATATATATATATATATATATATATATATATATATATATATATATATATATATATATATATATATATATATATATATATATATAAGTATATATATAAGTAAAAATTCTTCGTGTTATATACATTTGCTTCTATAGAGGGATAAAATTCGGAGCGATTGCTATCTGAGGTGTGTAAATGTTGAATTACATCGAATTTATGTAGCAACTTCACCCTAGCGGATATAGTAGCCACCTTCGGGTGTCAGGAAGTACGAGTTGCCGAAGTGTTTCGTCTGTCTAAAAGATGTGGTCAATTGTTTCCGACTTGTGGCGCTCTGTGATATTTATATGCCATTGTGTTGCTAGAGGAAAAATATAAGACCGTTCGAAATTTTGGGTTGGTTATCGCATTCAATGGATGATATCGATGAGCCCCAATAAGGGCGAAACAGTCTGTCTATCAATTTCCATGGATTATGATAAACAACTTAACATTTCTAGCATTCACCGCCTAAGGTAGATGTAGATATTTAGATGCTTCGTGAACTCTTATAACCACCTCCGCTAGGAGGTTTGTTTGATTAGTTTCAAAAAAATGTAAATGTGAATATATATATATATATATATATATATATATATATATATATATATATATATATATATATATATATATATATAAATATATATATATATATATATATATATATATATATATATATATATATATATATATATATATATATATATATATATATATATATATATATATATATATATATATATATATATATAGGGTGAATTCGTGGGCAACCATGGGGATCTCCGAAACGGCAAGAATTAGGTTGAAAGTGTTTAGTTGCGTATGTGTATATCTAACACCTTGTCTTTGAGAAGTTTTTTTTAAAGAAATCCGCTTTTGTGATTTTTGAAATAATTATTTTGTAGAAGAAGCTGTAAAAAAATGAAAAAACTTTTTCAGTGCAACTTTGTTTGCTCTACAAGATGCTGTCTCAAGATTTGAAATCCGACTTTTCGGCTCTTGTCAACCATCATCAACTTACTTTTTTCATGGCGGCCATTTTTAATTCTGGTTTAATCTCACAGAGCATTTGATTCTGATTCCGAAAATGATAAATCCTTTCTGTTAAAAATAGGCCGAGAAATTTGTAAATATTTGAAATTTGGTGCAAAATATCAAGATACCTTTGCATTGGCAAAGTAGGACATCTTCTGTCATGTGGCCATATCTGTCATGTAGTGTATGTTCGGTTTCGTTGCAATTTTTGAAAAACATTAGAGTTTGTTTCAAAATTGGCTTGAAAATAGTATAGGTACTCTTTACGAAAAAAGAACAACGCGATATGATACAATTTTATTATGCCAATAATTGGAAGACAAAAAAACAGCTTTGTCATATCTCGAACTTCTGGTGTATATGTGTGTGTGTGTGTGATGGTGTGTGTGTGAGTGTGTATATGTGTATGTGTTTGTGTGTGTATACATTTTTAACAAAGTCAGACATACAAATCTGATTAATTGTTGAAGTTCTGTTACTTATTATTGCTACTTTGTCGAAATTATTTCACAAAAAGTTGCATTAATAAAAAACTATAAATTTCTTGTTTATTACAATTATTCAAACAATTCACCATAATTTAGCCAAATTTTTTCAACATAACAAAGCTCATTGTTTGCAAAATAATTATACCGTAAGTAATCTATAAATAAATTTCAGTTGCTATTCTGAATCCGGCGAGGTTAGGCACATTCGGATCAATTGAACGTTCTTTGAAAGATTAATTAGGTCTCGAATTTCTCTGATAAACTAGTGCGCTCGAAAAGAAAACACGGTATCGAGCATATATAAATACGACCTTAAAGATGCAGAAAATCATGATTAAACAATTTTAACGGCTTCATACATCACTGCATATAGAAATGTGTCAACCTTGCAGTATACATCAACATAGTTATTCAACACTCCATGTGGGCGCAAATTGTTAATAAAGAAAGGAATAGATGTGAATTTATTATGACGTTCCTTTCTATACGTACTCTGATTCGAAATCAAACTTGATAGTTATTTCAATGTTATGAAATTTTATCACCAATCTGATTCTCGATCTTTAGTTAATTTATTACATTCGATTTGAAACTAATAGATCAACAATTATATTCAATATATTTCTCAATGATGTGACAGATAAATCGTATCTGTGTGTTCATATTTTTCAAATAAAATAATAACTTTTATTTTATATTAAGATATAGAAGAAATAGTATAACATTTTTCTTGAACGAAGATCTTTATCGCATAATACACTTTAGATACTTAACAGGATGTCACTGTAACAGTCACATCACACGTTACACTCTAGACATTAGGCCAATGGTGGTTAGGTTATGTTACACTTTAGATACTTAACAGAACGTAAGAGTAACAGTAATTATCAAAAGTTACACTCTAGACATTAGGCGAATGGAGGGTAGGGGGCATCTATTAATTGCGTGAGGTGTTTAGGGGGGGGGGGGAGAATCGAGCGCAATCTCACTCAATCTCACGTGGGGGGGTGGGCGGTCTATCACGTAATTTTTTTTTTCGCAAAAAATTAAGTTAAATTAAGTAAATAATGTTTTTCCACAAAAATATGGCTGAATCATATATAATAATACGCATCACGGTTTAATTATGCACTGATAGAAGAATTTATTATCAACTAACTCATTTGTTTAACTATTAAAAAATATTTACAGTAAGTACATTTTTTTGGAGTGAATATTTCTTTTGCGTATACGTGCGGTACGATGTGAAGATTACTCATAAAAAAATAATGTAATAACTTTTCATAGTAAACATACGATGCACTCATAATTTTCATTGAAAAAAAAATTCTTACAATCATTGTTTTATTATTAATTTTATTTTCTCCACATTTTTATAAAATATTACTAATTTATTTGAACTAATAAAATTTTCTATTGAAGTTATGGCGGAATGAAAAGTGTTGAAAGAAAAATTTTATGCTAACTTTTTATTCAACGGTCAAGTATAATAATAATAATAATAATATATATTTATCCTTTAGATATTACACAAATATATAGGACATGTCAGTATACAAAATACAAAAAAGTTAACGAGATGGAAATTTAACAAATATCAGTAGAGAAATATTCTTTCAAACTATAAAAACAAAAAGTAGACAATATTTTTTAAATCTCCTTTTTGAAACTACTCGGATTCAAGTTCATTATCCGGTTTGGTAGGTGATTATACAGCTTTATACCTACATATGTCGGAAATAATTATTCAAACTTGGTTGTTCTGTGCAATGGAATACATATTGTGTTAGTATGTCGCGTTTCGTAACCGTGGAAACTGGAAAGCGTATTAAGATCCGACAGCTTTTGGCGAACCAATAACAAACAGTTCAAAATGTAGATACAAGGTAATGGTGAAATCTTGTGACGCTCAAATATTGGTCGACAGGTTTCATAAGGTTTCAAGTTGAAAATGAGGCGAATAATTCTCTTCTGTGCAGCAAAAACTCGAACAGATCCAGATGAGCCACCCCATAGAACTGAATTGTAGCTAAGGTGACTGTAGACTAATGCGTAATAAATTGTGAGTAAGCTCTCCAGAGGAAGCATGTGTTTTAGGCGACTGACTGCAAAGAAAGATTTGTTGAGCTTCTTGGATAGTTGCTCGACATGACTGTCCCATTTGAGATTGCTATCAACATGAAGTCCCAGAAACCTTGCACTTGCTGTCGGCCTCAGTTGGCGGTCGTGAAACTTGACAACAAGTGGAACATCTGAGCTGAATTCACGTAGTTGAAAGTGGATTAATTCAGTTTTGGTGAGATTAAGCATGAGTGAGTTTCTGTAACACCAGTCCGAGAATCCCTGCACCAGTCTCTCACATTCCGTCCTGAGCCCATCAATACTCTTAGCCGATACGACCAATGATGTGTCATCGGCGAATAGGGTGACTGAGTCAGTATTAACAAATTCAGGAACATCATTAACAAATAGTAAGAAAACTAGAGGACCCAAAACAGAACCCTGTGGAACTCCAATAGATACTGGATAGTTTCGAGATCTACAATTTTTGTTTTCGACAAACAACAACCGACAAACGGTCAGACAAGTAACTGGAGATCCAATCAAGAAAAACCCCTCTAAACCCCATACTGTACAGCTTATTTGTAATAAAATTGAATTGCAGACAATCGAATGCCTGTGATTCATCAAAGAACAGTCCCGCAACACATAAGCCGTCGTCCAAGCAGGTATAAATCACCTCAAAGAATTGGCAAGTAGCACTTTGCGTTGATTTTCCACGTAGAAAACCATGTTGGCAGTTAGATATTATAGAATATTTGTTCAAATAATTTATCATTCTACTATGAACAACTCTCTCAAATACTTTTGATATAGTGCTCAGTAGAGAAATTGGTCTATAGTTAACAATGTCAGATGGATCATCCTTTTTGTGAATTTCATTAACTATAAATAAATAATTATTAATTGTTGATAAATTCTGTTCATTAAATGTTTTGATAACTATTAATGAATATTTGTTCACTGTATTAGGTACTAATTATAAGAAAATCGTTTTTTTTTTGAATGAATTTATTGGAATCGAGCATAGATTAACTCATTTAAATAACAAATTCGCATTTCAAAAAATCTCACTCAAGATTTGGGAAGGGGGAGCAAAATCTTACCAAGGGGGTACAGGGGCTCGAAAAATCATCGAAATTCTCTGAGGTAATTTATGGATGTCCCATTAGGCAGAAAAATGATAAAACGCAATGTAAGCGTTACCCTCTTGAAGTCAGCTGTATTCCTTATACCTTTACGTACCTGTGGACATGTGTACTAAATATAGCGATCCTTTCAACGCGGGCGCCATGTTCAGTTTCACAGGCGGGTGAATTCAATAAATGAAATTGAAATATTTGTCTATAAGAATTGAAATAGTCTTGAGATTTTCCATTGAAATTAAAATTAGTTATTCATTATAAATTACGTATAATTTTGAAGTGAAGAATTGATAATAATTATTACAAAAAATCTATCTATTCGTATAACGATCGGAGTGACTACAAAATTAGTAAAATCCTTCGTTATTATGCAAAATGAAACATATATTTCAGATAGTTGTGATAGCATAGTTATTCATTGTTTCCATTATATTTTTCCATGTTAATATTGTTATCATAAAGAAATGTTAATTGAACATGACCCCAATGAGAAAATTGTATTTGTTCAACTAAATTCTGAATGAATTTTTCTTTCGTGAAAAAAATTTGTTCGTGAAAAAAATATGTAAGAGGTAGATACGAAATTTGGCTTATTGAGATTTTTATAAATTACTGGATAGAGAATTCGAAATCTAATAAGTAGAGAACAAAATTTTCAGATACTAAGTTCCACCTACTATCTCAATATTTTGGTTGAAACAGACTTACCTTCCGCCACCACTTGCTGTTACTTTATATTGATTTAAAAAACGCAGATGTATTCGATTATGTAGAAAGTTTGAGATGATTCCGAAGAAAAATTGTAGCGCAGAAAATCTAAATCTATTTCTGAGTATATTTGTTTATTTGCGGTCTTTAATTCGTCTGACTGGGAACAATATTTCTCTGAATTTATTTTCTAATTGTTTGGAAAAAGCTAATAATAATATAGGATCTGTTGGCAATTCCATAAGACATTGATCATGACCTTCTGTGGATGAAGACTGGCTTTAAATCTAACAAACTACTTCCTGAGAGTTCTGCCAGCTACAGAACCTTCCCTAACAGCCTATAAATTGTTTACTCTTCTATGTCTATATCGTTGCAGTGATGCCTTTCCTGTGAAACTAAAGTTGAATGCCTAAAATGCAATTTATTTTCTTCCATATTCAAACGCTTATAAAACTGATAAATATGATAACCAAATTTATTTACAAATTTGTCTGAAGCTTTACGATATGTACGCATGCCATTCATGTTAAATCGTTTTGATATAGAGGGGAGTGTTGAACATTACGACGTCTTTCGACTTCCGAGTTTTTGATGAAAAGTCCGAATTGTTCACGTGTTCCTTCAAAATGGACTCTTGAGTCATCAGGATAATTGTTTCAACAGTTGAATTGCTTTTATACATTGACATTAAATTTAAAAAATACCGGCACATACTTTCCCAAAGAACAACAAGGTCTTGTACGTAGGGACAATGGTAAATGTAAGAAAAGGAAATAATTTATACCGAGGTTGGTGTATATATATTTGGGAGCCCGGTTTCCCCGACAGCATTTTGTTGAGGTAGTTGTTTGTTGCTATCTGTTGTCTCTTTCAAGTACCATAACTTCAAATAGGCCCTGCTGTAGTTTTTCTTTTAATATATGCTGCCCTTTCTACTTCTTATGAAAATTTTCCGCATATGTTCATAGACGGCGGAAATTTTCAGTTTTTAGTATAAGATGTATATTCTATATAGGTACAACACTGTCTCCTATTCAGCAGGTCTTCACTTCACGCCATCTACGACAATCGTCATGAACTTTTCTGATATCCCAATATTTTGCATTATATGATCACCTGACGATTTTCATTACTTCGAAATTGAGCTTACAAATTTATAGTATAATAAGTTTATTTTTGGAGTTGAATCAGTTGAATTTATTATATTAATAGGCATTTCTGACCTATTTTCTACAACATATTTGTGTTGGAGCCACGATAAAACCATGATAAAAACCAAAGTTTCCGCTCCGTTTCAGTTTGATATAATTTAAGTTCAAGAAAAATTACTGAAATGAGATATGAACTATGGTTCAAGCATTGGTGTATTCAGAATAAATGTGATCAAACGTTCTCCCGAATAATAAGTCAAAGTTTATTTCTCCAATCAATTGAATTTATTATATTAGAGGATATTTTTGACCTCATTTTTTAACATTATTCATATACTAACTTAAGTTGAATATAATTTTAGTTCAAAAAACTAGTGCAATAGTGCAATATTCAGAATACATCAAACGGTTTCTGGAAATATTATATATATAATCTCAAATATTCCTAGAATTATCTAGATAATTCTCATATCAGCATTCTCGTTTATTATAATCATAGCAGATCCTATTATTTGCTACGTTTCATACGTATACGATGTAGGAACATACAATATAGTACTACAAATATGTAACAACAAACCAGATCATGTTTAACTCATACAAATAGGTTCCATTTCCATCGTTTTGACAACGGAGCAGCCAGAAACAGAAAGGTAATTGACACGAATTAAAATATAATTGACGTAAATATAAATGAACACAATAAGTCAGCATTAAACTGCAATAACTTAGTCGCAGCCTGGCGAAGGCTTATATGTGCGCTTTTATTTACGAAATGCATATAACCTCTCATGCCATATGTATAAATAAGGCCGTGTGCGTCTAAATAATGCAGTCCCCTAGTCGGCGCACAATGGATTTGAATATAAATAATTTATGTCCTCCATGGAAAAAATATGCTTCACTTCCATATTTAATGATATCGAATAAAAAATAATAGAATATTATATTAGTTAATACCTCTCGCCCGGGGCCGGTACATCATACCGCTTTTATATTTATTCGGAATTACTTATTCATATTAAATTAGTTTTTCTTGGCGTTGAATTTTAAATGAGTCACGCAGATATATGGTCGCACTGAAATAACTCATACTCGAGACGAAATTTATACGGTGGAGCGTTATTATTTTGCATCGGGCACCAGATTTATATGACAAGTTCTCAGATGTATTATTATTATATATCGATGTAATGATTCAGGAATTATTCTGATTTATTTTCGTGCGCATTTGCTTTTATGTCTTTTTTTTTTAGTTTCGTCAAGTTGCGTTAGCGATAACGAAAGGTATGCAAACAGTTGCAGGATATCTGCGTAGACATAATACTGTACAATAGAAATTTACTCTTATTGAGATGCTCCTACGTTTCAAGAAGCTGTCCAGTGGATGTATTTCATAGAGAAAAAAAAAATATATATATATATACAGTGTAAGCTCCCATAAACGGACACTCACGGTTCCGCGATTTTTGTCCGCTTATGGGAAGTGTCCGTTTAAAGGATATGGCGGCCTTTATAGCAAATATAGATGGTACCATCCATAAACATATGTACCATATGACTTACATATATTATAATGATATGGAGGAAAAGAAACATATATGTATTTTGCTATGTCTTAATGTATTTATTGTACCTGAAAGTTAATACATAATATACATATTAACGCATTTTCAAATATAAATAAAAAAAATCCAAGATCGTTAAGAAGTTTAACATGCTCATGAATAAAATACACCACACGTAGCATGTACATTTCTAAAATAAACATTACAATTCCTTGGGTTTTTGAAAAAAATCTAAAAATGCCTTGTTTGGCGGAATCGCGTCATATTTTTGCTGAAGAAACAATTTTCAAAATAGCTATCTAGATTTTTTATGTGTTGAAATGCAATGAAATCATCTCTAGCAAATGTTTTCAACATAGAAATATGATTTAGAGCTTCACCATATGAATTTATCGATTTTGAACCGAATGAAGCCGTTGAGATTTCTACTTCTTCTTCTGACTGGTTTGGACTACCTTCTTCAAGTAGATCGCCGTCTTCTAAATCCATATTCGAAAAGTCATCCGCGCTTATTTCTTCTGTTGTTATATTATTGTCTACGGTAATGAAATCTTCTGCATTTTGGGGATCTGTTGCTCCTAAATGCTTGGCATGTCGCAATAACTCAGCAACTGTCGATAATGGCAAATCTTCTTCCGGATCGCAATCAATTTGTAAATTACTTTCACTTTTCTTGAATCCAGCTTTGCCGAAACAGTTCTTAATAGTCGAGGAATTTACCTTACTTCATGCTGTTTTTATGAAGTACAAAGCCTCTAAGACATTGATACCTTGATCCAAAGGCTGACAAACTGAAGTTGTGTTTTGGCTTTCATCTGCGTTGTACACATCCTCCGGTTTGTAGCCAAGCAACATAGACGGAAGTTTCTCCAAAAATTGTGCCACATCAACTTGATTTACTGCAGCAGATTCTGCAGATATGCATTTAAAACTGATATTATGTCTCTTGCGCCACTTTTGAAGCCATCCGTCGGACGCACTGAAATTGTTGTAACCCAAGTTTGTCGCTATTTCTTTAGCCTCCTCTTTCACTAACGGCCCAGATATAGGAATGTTCTGACTTCGAGCTCTCACAAACCACTCAAAATATCTTTTGTCTAAGTATACTTAAACCTTCCTTATTCAAAAAATTCTTCTTTTGGTTTAAGTTAATATTTCCAGATTGCCATTTTCTTCTGATATCTTCCTTATTTTTCGCTATTTCAGCTGCTTGCGTTTTCCCAATGTTAAACCTCTTTGCCAAAGTGCGAACTGAAAGTCTTTCTTTTTCTAAAACATTAACAACCTCCATCTTTTCCTTTAAAGAAATCATTCTTTTCTTCGGTGCCATTTTACGTTGGCATTCACCAAATAACTCTACTATTAATTAGCACGATAGCTTTACTGAAGATAAATGATAAAGTCTGAATGCTAGCGAACAAAACGTGTATAAAGGGTAATCACCCAATACAAAACGGGGAATTACCGAATTTAATCCAGTGCAGTGTAGCTAATGAGCGTACACAAAGATTCGTCCGCGTATGAGAACTTCGCGTCCGCTTATGGGAGATTTTCAGTCACATGCGGGAAGAATCTAGTGTCCGTGTCCGTTTATGAGAGCGTCCACTTATTGGAGAGCACCTGACATTTTGAAAATGATACGCCGAAATTTCGTTCCAGGAAATTTGGTCCGGTTATGAGAGATGTCCGCTTATTGGAGCTGTCCGCAAGGAGAGCTTTCACTGTATATATATATATATATATATATATATATATATATATATATATATATATATATATATATATATATATACAGGGCTATTCAAATTCGAGTCTATGCATGGAGATTTCGATAACGGTAAGAGATACAGGGTTGGTTAAATGGGGGCAAAGTTGCATATTTCAGAGGTCAATTATATGGATACAAAAAATCTGATCTAGCTTCGTTAGTTCTGGAGTTATACTTACAGGAAAAATTGAAAATGTCGAAATACTTCTTTTGCCTATATCTTTTTACTTTAGGAATTTTTTAAAAACAGATTGTCACTTTGCCATTGCAACTTTTTGTAGGCTATCCAAATATCTGAAATTATATACAGGGTATCGTATAAATTCGGCCACCCTCAACTTTTCATTTTCAAATACGGACCTGTTTTTTGAATTGCTTTTTTGTGAATGCAAAGAATCATGTTTCATATTGTAATAGTATTTTCATCTGAATTATAGAGTATTTTGGAAGTATTGAACACCAACCAGTGAAATTTCAACTTTTTTTTTTAATTTCAGCAGTAATTTAAAAAAAATATAGAATAAGGTATAGAATTACTACTATTAGTTCAATATTTCCAAAACACTTTATGATATCGATCAAAATAGAACGCCAATATGAAACATGACTCTTGGGATTTGAACAAATACAATAGAAATACAGGTCCGTATTCAAAAATGAGAAGTTGAGAGTGTACAATGTGTACGGTATCCTGTATATACATGTCATTCAGATATTTGAAAATACCACAAGAAGTTGCTATGGAAAACTGGCAAAATTTGGAAAAAATATATATATTTTCTCAATTACAGCTGGAATTTGAAAAAAAATGTTGAAATTTTACTGTTAATAATTCAATATTTCAAAAACACTCTGTAATTCAATGGAAATACTATGACAATATGAAACATGACTCTTGGCATTCAAAAAAGATGCAATTAAAAATACAGGTCCGTATTTGAAAATTAAAAGTTCAGTGTGGCCCAATTTATACGATACTTACCCCGTATATAATTTTTATTCAGATATTTGGATAGCCTACAAAAAGTTGCAATGGCAAATTGACAATCTGTTTTAAAAAATTTCCTAAAGTAAAAAGATATAGGCAAAAGAAGAATTTTCGATTTTTCCTGTATAACTCCAGAACTAAAGAAGCTAGATCAGATCCATATAATTGACCTCTGAAATATGCAATTTTGCCCCCATTCTACCATCCGTCTATCTCCTACCTTTATCGAAATCCCCATGCATAGACTCGAATTTGAATAGCCCTGTATATATTTATATATACAGAGTGTCCAGTAAATTCGTGTACAACGTTTGAGGACAGACTCCTAACGTGTCAAAATAGGTCGATCTAAGCCGACTTAGTTATATCCGAAATTGTCTCGTTTAGCAGGTAAAGAGCGTCGAAACTTTTGAAAAATATTGATTTCTCCTAAATTACGTGAAAACCTGCTACATGATTTTGATGATTTTCGGTGTAGAGTCTAGTGCTATAAAATTACGTTTCCTAGTAGTATAGTTATCTGCTGTAAATAAGTGGAAATGAACATTACGTCAACATTAAGTCTTATTTTTCATCTCATTGGTGTTATGACAACCCAGATAAATTTGTAGAGTAACTGGATGTATTTGGAAGCTATTTTACCTCTTGAATATTTTAACAATTACTTGCATACATTCATTTTATTATTAACAGTACTAAAACAATGTTGGAAGTATGTATTAAAATTATTGTTTATTATTGTATTTTTGTAGAGCCTTTGTAGTTTTAGTTTTAATGGTAATGTTTCCTCTTCATGTATGAGTTTCGGAATGGAAACAGCCTCATCATTGCTGCTTTGTGTTTCACATTCTTATGTTTAAATATATATATATATATATATATATATATATATATATATATTTATATATATATATATATATATATATATTTATATTTATATTTATTCGAATTGTTGTTGCCTGTGAACTATTACTAATCTCTTGATAATTATTAGCAATAACAGGCTTGTTGAATCTCAAAAAACTCGATTTTATTAAAAAGTTGACGTTTCGCCACGAAAAATTTTAGTGAAACATAGTAGTCTTTTTCTATTCAAATTTTTTCAAATCAATAAATGTCAAAGAAATTTCAATTTTTTCAAAAGTTTTGATAAAGCCACGAATGTCGTGGCGAAACGTCAACTTTTTAATAAAATCGAGTTTTTTGAGATTCAACAAGCCTGTTATTGCTAATAATTATCAAGAGATTACATAATACAGAAATCATTGTCTTGATTGGGTTGGTATGATATATATATATATATATATATATATATATATATATATATATATATATATATTTATATATATATATATATATATATATATATATTTATATATATATATATATATATATATATATATATATATATATATATATCATACCAACCCAATCAAGACAATGATTCCTTTATTATGTAGCAATGATTATTAGGTCAGCATCTCAACAAGATTAATGATATAACGGCATTTCCCTCTCAAGTTCAGTGTCATTCCTGCTTTCCATTAGTTTCATTGCTGTTTGCCATTACTATCATTCCTGTTTCTCATAAGTTCTTAAGTCTTCGGTCCTTGTATATTGATATAATCTACGTATATTGTGAATAGTGTAATGGAAGTATAATGAATAATAAATAACGTTATCAAGTATGTCACTACAAGTTCTTACTAAATTAAAGAATAGTTAATTAAGTGCCTCAAACATAAAGTGCTATAATTAAAAAATGTGTATCAAGCAACTAGTTCCAAAGCAATTGGAGTTTGTAAACAAAGGCTAATCAAATCCAAGAAGTAAAAGAGTTTATGGAGCTATCTCACAAAAAGTTACTCAGGTGTCAGTTCCTTTTTGATAGCGCAATATATTCTAATGGGTGACGATATCCAGTATTAAAATATCTGTATCTCTATCTTAGTCTTTGATCTGAAATATTACTTCACGTATTTCTTTAAATGTACTCGGAGAAGGATATGCCTACGTTTCAAATATGAAGCTGATCACCGAGATCAAAATTACTATTAAATATCGATGTTGCAATGTTAATATAACAATAATTTCATTGGAAATTGAAATCAACTTGATAATATTAATCAATCAATTCTCAGAAAATGATTATGGAAAATTGAGTGTTATTTTATATTCAACCCTACAACCTATGTCCACGAAAATTACATCTCATCACTCTTGATGATGTCAATAGAGTGAACGAAATATGTACATGTTTAAAAAAAAGAGTATGTTATATAAAATAGAACATTTCTATTTCCATACTTCATTCTGCAATCAAAAATTCTAAAATGATAATAATCTGCTAAAGATCTAATCAATTGATGGCCTAATTCTTCTTATTTGCTTTCGAAAAGGATTTTCTAAAAAATACTCCAAAAATTATATTAGCACCTACCTACCTATATAACTTTACTCGCACCATAGATAGAATTTGAATCACAATAATATTCTTTTAGAGAGAGAAAACAAATTCATTGAAAAAGGAATCAAATGGCTATCAACCTAGGCTTTCCTGCCCTAGTATTCTTATATTTTTATCATTTATCGACTGATATGGTACCACTGTTTCGAACCCTTTTCGTATTTTGAAATAAATATGAATGATCTTTTATCAACTCTAATTGGCAGATCCGTAGATAATCCAAAAAGAGGACTTCCCCTGGAGTGTTTCTCTTGGATCATCAACAATTTATCACACCAGAAAACACCAAAATTAAATGCATTGTTCTTGATATAAATCATCACAAGGTCTGTTAAATTACACCATTTCGTACGGCGTGGCAAGATTGATGACTGAAACTTGGCCAGGTGAGCGTCTGGTTTGATGATAGTGTGTGTGTGTGTGTGTGTGTGTGCTCGCTCAATATATTTTGTGCTGAGATCAGTTGTTCTGAAGTAAGATTTATTTCATGAAATATATGTTCACAATCATGATATTGGGGTCTCCGATTAGTAATTAAAATAATATTGGTTGTTATGAAAGCTCTACCTGAATTCAGCCTGGGTAATTAATCATGTTTATAAGTTTAATTTGTATCCTCGGATATAAAGAGGCCCATGTACGATGGGATCTACAGGAGATGGATTGTGATGTTTAGCCTCGTCCTGGACGATGAACCTTGGTGGAACATTTTTCAAAATTATTGATCAAGTGAAGCGAAACACTTGGCTTGATTCTACTAAAATTAGTTTGATATACTCTACATATCTTTCGGGCTAATAACCCATTATCAAGAGAGGTTATGACAAACTAAAGTTGGTATGTAACAATCTAACTATTTATAATACTGCTTTGATGAGTGGAAAAATATCATATCATAGTGATGAATAAGTTCCTTTAGCTTCCGATTTGATCTCCAAAGCCTTTAGAAGGTCCTCAAGCATGTGGATTCAAATATTATCATAATAACTTTGTCCCCAAATTTAGTCAAAAAATTTGCAATAGGTTAAGTAAATACATAATAGAAATATAAATACGAATAGAAGTAGGTTTGGTTGCTTAATGGTCAATAGTAAGGACAGATAAAAAATCTTTGAGAAATCTGGTGTATATAAAATAAAATGTTTTGATTATGATGCTGTTTTAATTGGTCAAAAAGGTAAAAACATCGGCACCATTGGAAGAGCATAAAAAATCAATCATCCAAAATAGAAACGTAACTGGAATTTTGGAGCATTGTATACAAAACAACCATTTTATTAATTTAGATATAACCCAAAAATACTACATTTATTTAATATAGAAAAAAGGCTGGATCTTTCAGAGACTTTGGATATTAAATCGTCAAGCCCACGGAACTCATTTATGACTTATGACCAAATAGACCTTAGTATTTTCTCACTCATCAAAGCAGTCTTATAAATAAAAATATTGTTAGATTTTCAACTTTAGTTTGTAATCAGCTCTTGATAAATAAAATATTAATAGTCAATAACATAGATATGTCGAGTAAATTAAACTAATTTTAGTGAAATCAGTCAAAATGTTTGATTGCATGTGATTAATAATCATGTTATAATATTCTTCTTTCAAATTTCAGAAGATTGAGTATTTCGCTATAATTATTTTTTCTGTTTGTTATCAAATCGATCTTTTGCTGCTGAAGAATTGGAGAAAATAACGTAATTCCCTGATCTCGCTTTTTTTTTTTTTTTTTTTTAACTCGAGGGACCTACAGTTTAACGCCGGTTCCGAACGGCCAATGGGCTTGTAATCTATGTACATTGCCCAACAATTTTCAATCATAAATAACCACTTAATTCCGGACATACACAACACCCAAGAGCGAGGTGGGACTCGAACCCACAATCCTCGGTTTACAAACGTTATAAGGCGGTTCACCTCACCGCTGGTCTACCGAGGCCTCTTTGATCTCGCTTGATTCAATGTTTTAGTTTCAACGTGCAAAGAATAGCACATATTTTCCAAACTTTGTCTAAGGTTCTTGTCCGAAGTTGTTGATGTGATGTAGCATGAACATTGGACTTTGAGTTGCCCTACAAAAAAATCTGCAGGGTTTAAATCCGGCGATATATCGTCTAAGGTAAATGTACCGAATTCTGACAGGTTAAGGAAGGAGCTTGATAAGAATGATTTAGATTGACCTTCTTTATGATTTTGAATTAATTGAATGTGCTAGGCTGTTCAAAAATTATAAATAAAACGACATTTTGTTGTTTAAATCATATTTATTTTTGAACTTTTATCAAAAATGGAATATTTAGAAACTAGTGTAAGTGTCTCTAATTCCGACACCAGAAATAAGGTTTTAGCCAAATTATGACACACAGTAGGCTCTAATTATGACACTATTCCTATTTAGGACACCTACGTGTTCTTAATTCTGAATATACAAATCTATAGACCATAAAAACGAATAAAGCAGTTGAGTTTTGAGGTAAAATTCGCCCTAAGAGTATCAAAATAAGTAAACAAATATACAGCAGCACTTTTACTTAGTTATGATTACTTATTATTCTCTAAATCTCAAATATGTTTTTAGTTCTGGTACAGTTGTTGTTTAAAATCGGAGGATTAATTTTTATGATTATTTCGCTAAGCTCGTACTAGATACAATCTCCTTGTTTTGGCCACTTCAGTTACAGCAACTGAGAATCATAACACTAACAAAAGCTTCATTATCACGTTGATCTATAATGATTCCTGGATATTTGATACCATCATATGTAACAACCACATAATCGTCAATACTGAACTGTTGCTCGCAGTTAGGGGCAGATGATTCAGTTGACGGCTTTGATTCATCATCAGAATCTGAATCAAATACCCTTCGATATACTTTTTCTTTGTTATCTTTTGATTTGACAATTCTTGGCTTTTTTACTTTTGTTCTGCCTTTTTGTTCTGTTTTTTGTTCTTTTAATCTCTAACGTTTCTCCTTTCCTCCTCTTCCTGCCTCTTTTCTTCTTCTTTTTTTATAGTAGTTTTTCCACTGCTCTGAGCTTGCTACACTAGGTAATTTTTTCTTTAGGATTCCTTTTTTCTCCGACTTTTGAACGGTTGGCCAGAATAGTATAGTCTTTGAATGGGATGGCACATCTGAAGGAATATGACTTGTTGATTCAGAAGTTATTGTTGAGGTAGGAATATGACTTGTTGAATCAGAAGTTATTGTTGAGGTAGAAGCTGATGATATGGATTCAAGTGCCAATTTCAACGTATCTGGATCATATCGACCATTTTTCTTTTTTTCCGACATTCTAAAAAAGACAGGAAATTCCTATAAACCATCATTTATCCTAAACCTGACACACGAGTTCCTAATTGTGACACCCCCTGTCCGAATTAGGATGTACCATTGAGAAGTTACATTTTGCATATTTTGAGCATAGTATACAACACCATCATCATTTTAGTACGAGCAAGAGAGAGAAAAATATTTCAGGTCTTTCACCTAATTCTGACAGACGTGTCAGAATTAGGAAATGTGCTTTGAAGTCGTACATAATTATGACACCTCCAAAATTAGTTGGTTATAATTTAAAAAGATGTATATTTCTTGAAATATTATATAGAATATACAATACAAACACATTTGTAAACTACCCATACTTAAAATTCACTGTTTTAGACGAAAAAACTTACCTGGAAGTTGAACCTCAAGTCAAGAGTCTTATAAGAATTTGCACAAAAAACACAAGAAGAAGGTAACGGTCACTTGAAACGGGTATACATGCAACAGTAATACACTTCGCTCTGTCAAAATCATTTTTAGACAGAAAAATGACATTATAGTTTCTGTGAATGTTGGCGGTAATTTTAAAAACATGGTAGATTTCTTATTTATCTCACATAAACAAAAGTGTCAGTATTAGGTGCTCTGTCAGATTTCCGTACATTTACCTTATATTATATCATGGATGAAATAAGAATTGGACCTTTTCAGTAATACAATCCTCAAATAGAATAGATTTGTCATAACTAAAACTATTCGTTTCCTCCCGTAGTAACCAAGGCAGGTATCACAAAAATTATCTTACGAAATTGAAAAAAAATATATTGGTTGAATAGACAATGGAAACAGCTTTGAAATTATTTATTTGACTACTCTTGCCATTTTAATTCTGTAAAGGGGTGACTTCGGTCGCTAGGAGGATGAAGCTATAACTTCGAAACAGCAATAAAAGTTGTTGACATTTCCTGTTACTCACCGGTTGCTTATTTAAATTGGGACATCCGATATATTTGGCCGAAGAATTGTTCATCAAAATTCAAACATATGTTATCGAAAAATGAAAAGTAGTCTTGTTATAAGAAGTTTCCTCAAAAAATTAATAGACGTGATTCAGTGGAAATTTTCGAACGACAAAAAAATTTTATATATTTTTTTGCTGGACAATTTCAGAATCATAAAAATTGAATAAACGTGCCCTGATAGGTATTTCGCGAAAATCAATATGTGCCGTACGCCATGTTGTATTCTCTATCTGACGAATGAAAACTCGAATTAATTTCAGATACATTTCTGAGAGAGCCACTCAATCGACAAAATAAACACGAGCGACTGAACAAACATTGCCTGGTAAAAAAATAGCGGAAATATCGTTCGAAATGAAAATATATATTAAATAATTGAAGTTCGAACGCAAATGTTGTTTGTAATAATAAAACTCAATTTTTACGAAAGCCCTCCTCAAACAAAGGATTTCCGAATAAAAACGTAAAAAACGTAAAATAAATTATTGTCTGTCTAACTTTTGTTTCATAAAAACGAGAAAGAATTGTGTTTTAGATTGAACAAAAAACAACAAGTGCATTACGTTCTGAAATATATTGTATTTTATTGAATTCTTTTTGGCGTATATTCTGCATCGGGAAACGTAATTTCGTTCGTTTGCTTTTAAAACATAGCACACGCTGGAAAATAAATACTCAACTTTTTAAATGATGAAACAGAATTCGTTCTTTATCAATTAATATTGAAATTGAATGCTTTCGCTGAATTGATAAAATCCCCATTCGAGCTAGGCTTTCCGCTTTCTTTTTCTATTTGCGTTGGGCGTGTCTCTCTACGCTTTTAATCGAGTGAAAAATGAACTTCAGTTACGAAAAAGTACTGGCACATCGCGATTTCGATTGGAGAATCCCATGTGCAATTTTATTGCGAACGAATATCAAGCAGTCGTTCCGATACTTTTTGTTTTCGTTTCTGTCCGTATTACACGATCGTTCGTTACTTCCATAATTTCCGCATGGACATCGAGATGCATATATATTTCAATACAAAATTCTTGCCCTCATTGATGTTGCGTCCATGTAGAACGCTATCTGCAATAGATAAGACATATGGGAGAATTTGCCGAAAACTTTACCTCCCATCATCTTTCACTATGAGTACCTTGAAAGACGTTGCAGCTTATAATTCAACAGTACCTTTCTTACACATGTGTTTTTAGTTATCTCGTCTAAAAACATGGGAGACAAGGCTTATAGATGGAAAAACCTTTACATGTTCTCGAGAGAAACCAACAACGTATCGATTTCTATATTCCTCCAGTAGTATTCATTATAAGAAGCTTGAATGACGTTCAACTAAAAATTTCAAAAGTACTTTCTTTCTTCATTGATAATAGTCTGTATTTGGTGTTTTTTAGTTACATCCTCTAACCCTGCATTCAATACAAGATTTGTAGATGGAAAAACCTTCACATGTTCTGAAGAGAAACCAACAATGTACCTATCGATTTCTACTTTACTCCAGTTGTATGCATTATAAGAACCTTGAAAGACGTTGCAACTAGAAATTTTGTTGTTTTTCAGCTACATTCTCTAAACCTATATTCAATTCAAGATTTATAGATGGAAAAACCTTTTCTGAAGAGGGACCAATCGATTTCTACTTTACTCCAGTTGTATGCATTACAAGAACCTTCAAAGACGTTGCAACTAGAAATTTTAAGAGTACTTTCCTTATTCATTATTAAAAGTCTGTATTTGATGTTTTTCATCTAACCCTACATTCAATACAAGGTTTACACATGGAAATACCTTTACATGTTCTGTAGAGAAACCAACATGGTATCGATTTCTATTTTACCCCAGTTGTATTCATTTTAAGAACCTTACAAGATGTTGCAACTAGAAATTTTAAAAGTGCTTTCCCTATTCATTAATAATAGTCTGTATTTGGTGTTTTTTAGCTACGTTCTTTAACCCTACATTCAATACAACGTTTATATTAATCACATGGTATATAAAATGGAATATAATGAATTTTGTATAATTTCATCCATAGTTCAAGTCACACAAGCTGATTTCAATTAAAAGTTCCAAACTGTAAAAATAAATTCTCACATAGAATGTAGAGGAAATCATATTTCCCGGACTCACGAGTTCATGACGACACGTGTGAATTTCATCTTGGTATTTGTAGAGATAGAAAAATCCTAACATTCCAGAATTTTCGCAATCGACCTTGATCCCTGTTATATATAATTTTCGGATCTCCAAAATTAAATAATATGCGATCGGCTAAGGACGAGCGAACGATACGGCTCGAAATTTCGTGTATTTAGTGCCGAGCTTTTACGTAAAATATTCGGTCTAAAGAATACAATCATGCGCAAATAATAAGGATAGATAATCAGCGAGAAGAGCGGTTCAACGTTGATAATAACATGGACCGATCGATATTTGGGAGTCGGATCTATATAATATGATTGGCGATCTGGCCGAATGCAATTATGTATATGTTATGAGGTATAATTTCACGTCTGGTCCTGTACATATAAATACAAAATCATAATATAGCGACTTTTTTCTTAATATATGTGTTTCGACTTCAATTTCAAGTCTGCCCTTGGACGCAAACAAAATTTATATTTCTTATAATAATATATGCACCGCCGGTGCATCCTATCATTGTCGCGAAGATAATTTGTGTTTGTTAGAGATGTGAAATGGAATATATATCAGGGTGGAATATATATCAGTGTAGATTTGTGGCACCAGTTGCGGTTATACATATAATACATTCACGGACAAAATTATTGCATATTTTATTTAAGGTCTTCATTTTTTTTTCCTTTAACACCTTTGTGATTTCGGTTACTAAATCTGTTGCATTGGAGTGTTCTACGTTATTAATAATCAAATTAATTACATATTGAAGCTTTAGAACAGATTCGTAGAGAAATTAGTGAAATGGTCTGTTTTTGATAATAACGTTTAATAAGAAAAGAGCAACAACATCGACACGATACATTAGTTTAAGACAAAATGATAACAATTTAGTACTTAGTATTTCCTCATCTAAATCTAACGATAGCCTGCATCCTCCTAGGCATACTGCGCAAAAGATCTTTAATGGTTTCTTGTGGTATTCGATTCCATTCTTCCTGTGCAGCAATCTTCAATTCTGCAATTGCGTTAGGAGCTGGATTTCGTGTTCGAATATTTTTTTTAGGATGTCCCATACATGTTCTATGGGATTTGCGTCAGGACTATATGGTGGCCACTCTAGCTTTGCAATCCCGACATCCTCAATGTACTGGTTTACTGTTCTTGCGGCATGGGCACGGGCATTGTCGTGTATTAGCACAAAGTTATTATATCCAATAAAGCCGGCATATGGTGTAACATGTTCTGCAAGGATGGTAAGTATGTACCAGTCAGAATTCATCCTTAAATTCACTTCAATGAGCTCCGTGCGACTCTCCCAAGTAATGCCAGCCTATAGCATAATGGAACCACCACCAAAGCTAACATTATGTACAAGATTACATTCTGCAAAACGTTCTCCTGACCTTCTGTATACTAGACTACGTCCATCGGGCTTCCATAATTGTATTCTTGTTTCGTCTGTAAAAAGAACTTTTCCCCATTGATGTTCATTCCAGTCAGCATGTGCTCTTGCAAATTGTAACCGTCCGATTTTATGGCGTGAAGAAGCCGAGGAACTCTAGCAGGACGTCTTGGCTTTTAATTGACCTCCTTTAGTCTCCTTATTATTGTTTTGGTGGAAACATTGACTTGCCTTGCATTTAGTAATTGATTTTTTAGATGCGGAGCACTAAGTGTACGATTTCGCAAAGATTGAATTCTTAAATATTGCTCATCTCTTGGCGTTGTAATTCTTTTACGTCCTGAACCAGGCCGCCTTTTGTATCCTCCAGTCTCATTGTAACGTTTTAGTACGCGTGAAATAGTCGATTGATGGACATTCAATCTCTGTGCAATGTCTTTTTGTCTGTACCCCTCATTGATTAAACAAACAATTTTAACCGCAACTAACTCCTTTAAACATGGCATCTCACTAACAGAAACTACAGATTGAAGAAATAATGAAATGAAAATGTCATTATGAAAAGGTCAAATAAAGAGAAGCCACTATTTTAGTCATCAAGGCGCACTAAGCTACGATTATAGCTTTCTGCTTATTCAGTTATAATTTCAAGTTATCGCTAATTCAAATATAAAAGCTATGTCTTACAATTATTTTATCTGCAATGAATTGCAATATACGTAGAACACTCCAATGTAACAGATTTAGCAACCGAAATAACAAAAGTGTTAAAGGGAAAAAAAATTACTACCTAAAATAAAATATGCAATAATTTTGTCCGTGAGTGTATAATATAATTTTTTTAAAATTAATTTATTTTAGAAAAAACTATCGTAGCAAGTTGCATTAGAAAAGCAGGTTTTCATAACGTCGCCAGTTTGAAAAATCTATTTATTCATCAAGTTTTCTTCCAAATTTAAAATAGTTTTCCATCTATTTAGATCACCAACTTTCAACTCTATTGCTCCGAACTTGCACCTTCTATCGTGTAAACAAGACCTATTTCCTCCTCGGGGGGTCAATCCCCCAATCAATTCGTACCAAAATCATTCCCATCCAAGATATCGTACGAAACTACCTACTTACAAACTTTCAATCCTATTCCTTCAAAATTTCGTGTAAACAACATTTATTTCCTCTCCCGGAGGGTCAACCCCTCAACCAATTCGTAACAAAATCAATCCCCTCCAAGATATCATACCATTCAAAGTGAAAACCTGCTAAAAACTCATGAGCAGCAGAGCTCCATCACTAAGGTCGTAAAAAAAAACTTCGCGAAGTGCATCGTTTACTGATGGAAATGCGATTTGAAGACCCACGCGGGGCAGCGTGACTGAGTAAAAAAGTTGAAACTACCCAAAGGCACTTTCTCAACATTAACTCTATCTAGAGAAGCTGTGGAGTTTGGAAATTTTCAAAAACCACGAAAAAACACCTACGTAAATATCTACATAAAAATGACGGCGGTTGGAAATATTTTACCAATTTTTTGTGTGTATGTTTTGTTCTGCAGTGAAAACAATACTAGTTAAAAATAATCACCTCATTCGGTTCGATACGAACCACTGGAGATGTAAATATGTACCAGGAAAAATATTTATATGAAAATTAGAAATATATACGTAAAATGGCGGCGGTTGCAGAAATTTAACCAACAACAATTTGACACTTTCGTTCTGCAATGGAAATAATCCCAGGTACCAAAATTTCAGCTCATTAGACTCGATGGTAGCCACTAGAAAGAGATGTAAATATGTACCGGGGAAATAATTATATATATATATATATATATATATATATATATATATATATATATATATATATATATATATATATATATATATATATATATATATATATATATATATATATATATATATATATATATATATATATATATTTATATATATATATATATATGTATAAATATGTATAAATGTATATATATATATATATATATATATATATATATATATATATATTTCGAAAATCGTGGTCTAAGAAGTCTAAAATGATTGGGAAAAATACATCAATGCGTATACAGATCAGTTTTGATCACAGGAATATTTAAATAATATAATAATAATAATATTTATTCCAAAAATTTCCTTTCACAAAAAAGGACCTATAGGAGGCAATATTGCCGGTACATAGGTTGACAAAAAATAATAATATTTTCCTAAATATCAAAAATAAGACTAATAAATGTTAACAACACAAAATCAGTGAAAACAATATGAAAACCTCAAAAATCAAATGAAACACAATTCAAACACTCAATTAGATAACAAACACACTTTCATCAGTCAGGTACACACTGCACCCCTCGACCTCCTCCGCATAGTACACATAGCATCCTTGACCAATGCACAATCCATGTAAAGTAGTCTGTAAGCTTCTATATCTGGTTATCCCACTGCTGCTTAGGTACTCATTCTTTAGGTCAGTACATTGATGCTTAATGAACTTCAATAAAAAGAAAATTTTTATTTCATTTCGAAAGTATCCAAGTGAAGAATACTCTTATATACTGGTTCAGGCTTTCGCTGGTTCTGGTTGGAATGCCTTCCTAATTTTTCGCTAGCACGAGTGGCGAGCTTCGTCAGAGGTCGTTCCATCTCCGATTCTCGATGTAGACTATTCACTAATGTACTAATATTTTCTCTATGATCAACTATCATTTAGAAGATAATCCATCAATTCGATATTCGAAATAATTTCCTTGAATTCCAGTGGCGGCTCGTGAGGTGTTGGTTTAAGGAGGCTACAGGAGGTGTTAAAAAATACACCATAGGCGAAAATTTTTAGGATTTCAAGGTCAATCGCCTTATAATTTGAAGAAAATCAAAGTAAAACAAGCACCCTTAAATATTAATTCCTCTGCGAAAAAATTGTTTTCACTTTTTAGTGTATAGCTTGAAACCTACAACTCCTATTCACAATATTCACAAAAACTCTTCTCAGCCAATTAATTAATTCATCTATTCATCAAAATGTTTTTCTTTCACAATATAGATGCCTACCTACCTACTTAACGAATTTGTTACCTATTCGAGGAATTAATCAATTGTTGCTCAGCAAGAACCAACGGGGAGGTGAGAGTTTTTTCTTGCCAAAAATAAAATAGGAATCTCCCAAAAACAAACAGAGATATTTTCCCTAGTAAAAAGTAAACACTGCCAACAAAATAATTAATTTTTTTCCTGTGGCCCGGTTAGCCAAGGATGTCTCTCATAATTTCTGATATTGAAACCGTGATTCTGTTGTTTGTTACGCTGCACCAAATTGTTTAATTCCGGGGTAGGTCGCAATTTTTTATTAAAACTTTATCCTCATAACTTAGTGCACTAAAGTTATGGGATAACAAATATTCCACTAAGTCGCCATTGAAATTTTTCTAATTAACTTCAGTAATCGAACTCATTTTGAAAACAATACGCGAGCAAAATAAATTAAAACCAAAACAAACTGTTTTCGTCCACGACTAGTGACAACGGTCAACGAATTCACTCGATTTTACCCGAAAGCCTATAGTTGTGATTGGTCGACATTGTATGAGAATTAAAGTATCCTGTCTGAACCGAGCAGCTAGCTTCAATCGGTGTTGCTTTTACCGGTATTTTCTATTTCAATAAAGTGAATAAGGTATATTCATTCGCAGCGTTTCCTTTTCTCTCTGGCATGGCATATTATGGAATAACGAACACGTCTATACCTTATTAAGCCTCTGCAGCATTGCCACTGTTGATATGAAATCTTGAAATGAATGAAATGCATGAAGCAGTAAATGTAAATACATTCTATCGTAATTAATAAATTAAATTATATAATGTAGGTTGAAAGGAAGGTAGGTGCATAAAATAATATGATTTTGATTAATATGAATATGCTGAATGCTGACTATTCAATATAATATAGTAGTGATACACGGAATATTATTGAGGAGGCGGCTTAGCCTCCATAGCCGCCTTCGAGTAGCCGCCCCTGTTGAAGTCTCCTGTTATATATCACTGTTGTCCCGCAAGGAAACGTCAGTTTTGAATCCTCCAAGTTATGTATCCTAACTGATTACAAACTCATATAAAATATAATGTTTTTACCACTATTTAAAAGAGAGTTAATCTGTATAACTTATCAAACGCGTCTTGTCTGCTTATATATCTTATAGGACAAGTTGGAATATCCAACCAAATGCATCCTCATTAGGCTCGACTGCATTCAAATCCTCAAGTATAAAATGCAGGGGGATTATGTAAACAAAAAATAAATATATAATATTAAATTATGCGCCGTAAATTCGAATGGAACAATAGAACGCAAGAGACAGCGACAATATTTCCCAAGCGAGGAAGGATATTTTTCTGTTTGAAACAGGTTTATCGCCGGCTGGCTGGTTATTTATTTTTGAATAATATAAACTTATACATACATATATATTTCTACGAAGGGTGTACCAAAAGCAAGTAATGTCCACATATGTATGTTAATACCGGTGGAATACAGGAAAACTTCGTTCTGGGAATGTGGATATATTTTTGAATTATTTATTTTCGATGTTAATATATTATATTATAACACGTTGAAAGAATGTTGTTCAAGAACGGTAGTTGATAGAAGAAGCATGAAGTTTTTAAACTACAGTTACCTGTTTCATTCATACACAACATTATCTATATTGAATACAGAATATTTTGGATTAGTTGGGCCGATAACTGATGTGAATTAACAAACATATTAAAACAATGGTTTATAAAAAAATGTACAGGCTGTCCCATTTTCGATGTCCTTACGGGGTAACTCGCTTATTTTTAAAGATAGAAATTTGCGGTTTTCGCGAACGTTGGCTACTTTTTTGTGAATCTCACGATACCGTAAACAAAATTTTCATAGCTTGCTTCGTTTTTGAGATACAGGGCGAGGTTGAAAATATTGCATTTTGGTCCCCCTCCTGTATCACAGCTGCTTTTTAACTTGAAGATGAAGTAAAAACTATCTTTTATACAATTTTTTACGAAGAATCCAGTGGTGTAGTCAGATTTTCTAAATGAGCTGTCATTGTTTAGATATAACCCAATGTTATAATTTTTTTAATGGAACACTCTGTATATTTTTCCATATTCAAAACACAAATATTTTGCGCTTTTCAAAAATATATAATATTTATATGAAATTCTAAGTATTATCCCTGTATTTAGATAATTTTCTTTTTTTTATGGCAAGTCAAGACAAATATCACTCTGATAGATCGTTCGGCGCAATAATCAAAAATATCACTTTCATTTATATAGGTTAGAATGAAAAGTATTCATTAAAAAATTATTATTTAATAAAAGTTACTAAACAGAGATGAATTTAATAATTATTATAACAAAAATAGAAACTTATATGTAACACTGCTACAAAACAAAGTTCTATTATTTTTCTGTTGAAAATATTTTGTGAATATTGTTCAAATTACTGCCCAATCGACCACAGTTAAAAGTCTTATATCTAAGTGTTCGAAAGGTTCTCTCGAAGCATTCATCAGAGCATCTCGATTTTCGTGCTGCGTGTGGTTTGTTATATTTTTTATATAGCCCCATATGAAGAAATCTAATATAGATAAGTCAGGGGACCTTGGTTGCCAGTTTATGGAACCATTATTACCAATCCACTGGTTTTGGAATTTTTCATTGGGATAAACCTTTTCTATATCGAACCTTCGGAATTCCGTCAAGTAGTTCAGAAAGAAAATCATCCAAAATTTCCAAATATATTTGGTGATTCAAGTTACCGTCGAAAATGCGGTAGGCTAATCTTCCTGCAAAAACGAAAGAAGATACATTAAAGCTTTAATGCATCTTGTTTCGTTTCAGGAGGAAGATTAGGTTAACGCATTTTCGACGGTAACTTGAATCACCAATTATATTTGGAAATTTTGGATGATTTTCTTTCTGAACTACTCGACGAAATTCCGAGAGAAGTTTTCGAATACTTAGGTATAAAACTTTTGTTTTAACTGTGGTCGATTGGCGCTATCCTCAGAAGATGTGTCTTCAACAGAATGGGCAGTAATTTGAACAATATTTACAAAACATTTTCAACAGGAAAATAATAGAACTTTGTTTTGTAGCAGTGTTACATATTGTTGTTTCTATTTTTGTCATAATAATTATTGATTACATCTTTGTTTAGTAACTTATATTAAATAATATTTTTTTAATGAATACTTTTCATTCTAACCTATATAAATGGAAGTGATATTTTTGTTTATTGCGCCGAACGATCTATCGAAGTGATATTTGTCTTGACTTGCTATAAAAAAATAAAATTGTCTAAATACAGGGATAATACTTAGAATTTCATATAAATATTATATATTTTTGAATATGGAAAAATATACAGTGTTCCATTAAAAAAATTATAACATTGGGTTATATCTAAACAATGACAGCTCATTTAGAAAATCTGACTACGCCACTGGATTCTACGTGGAAAATAGTATAAAAAACATTTTTCACTTCTCCTTTAAGTTAAAAGGCAGCTGTGGTACAGGAGGGGGACCAAAATGCAATATTTTCAACTTCACCCTGTATCTCAAAATGAAGCAAGCTATGAAAATTTTGTTCACGGTATCGTAAGATTCACAAAAAAGTAACCAACGTTCACGAAACCCACAAATCTCTATCTTTAAAAATAAACGTAGCAAATGCTACGGGCCTCACGAATTGGGGGGTCCCTTGCTCCAACGTCTGTCTGGCAGTAAAAAAAAATAAGTTTAGATAAGCGTAAAATATCTTGCATGCCTTAAACGCGGAGCGCTTAGGCTATGCTTCACTCACACCTAAAAATCTAAAATACAATTTTGTCAAGTTAAATCGTAGGTATAGGTTGTATAATACCTACCACGAGAAACGTTGGTGTCAAAATCTACAACAATAATCTTAAGTTGTACCACATTTCTGAAAATTTAGCGCTGGGCGCACAAGTTATAAGTTTGTACTACTTGCACTGCACTACACGCAAGTTTGTAGCACTGCAAAACTAACAGGGGAATTCCCTGATATACAACGTGAAAAACTGTAAAAAGTTATTCAGATGTTAGTGTAACATTATATTTTAGTTGCATCAGTTTACATTCCACCATATTATTGTAACACCAACACCTGTGACCCCCTGGCGAATGAAAAAGAGTGGCCCAAGTTTCTTGTCAGTTCTCATGGCTCAACCCCAATCAGCTAACTGACAGTAAGCAAATTAGCTCAAATAGTTCACAAGTATCATGGATGTCATTTACTTACATGAATATAAATGTGAATTTGATTGTGCGTATGTACCTTTGATTGTACCTATTGAATATTTAAAATAATATACGAACTATTTTATTACCTAAGTTAAAAAAAAAGCCAACCCGTTTGATTTGTGAAAACGTAATAAAAAATT
>JARQZK010001656.1:0-10000 GCA_030704885.1 Cynegetis impunctata
GCATGTCCTCTGTGAATGCTCCGCTGTCCTGTCACTCCGAGAATCCATTCTGGGTGAACGGTGGCCAACTTTAGCCACCTTGAGGGAAATCCCCCTAGGTGCAATCACCCTCTTTTTCAAACGACTGGGATGGTTGGGAGCCTAGGCTGGTGATGTTCCCGGGGAGGATGCACAAAGGGCCCAATGGGGCCTAAGTGCTGTGGTCTCGACTGCACTCCCAAAAATACAGAATACAGAATATGGTTTCCACTACTCTATTTCGGTATCATTGCACTACATTTCTGTAGAGAAGAAGTCAGGTTATTGCATTTAATTTTTCAGAGAAATTGCCAATTATCTGTTATTATATCAAAATACGCGCTCTAGCTGTATCACTGAAAATTGGACATAACACAGATAATATG
Source organism: Cynegetis impunctata (assembly GCA_030704885.1). Taxonomy (NCBI): domain Eukaryota; kingdom Metazoa; phylum Arthropoda; class Insecta; order Coleoptera; family Coccinellidae; genus Cynegetis; species Cynegetis impunctata. Next base: position 405 of record JARQZK010001656.1, read on the forward strand.
AGTTTGATGGAGCAATAAATGCCCAACAAGACCAACTGTGTTAAAATCCCTTCAGTCATTCAGGAGTTACAGATGTTTATTCAAAAAAATATTGAATCACCCCTCCCCCTTCATTTCAATAAATACGTCAAAAAGTGTTTTGCACAAAAATGAATCTAAGAAGCTTAGCTTGAAAACACATATATTTTTTGATACATATACAAAGTATATTTCAGAGAATCAGAGAAAAATTACCTCAAAAGTTTTAGATGGAGGTTACGCCCCTTGGGGACCAAGTCTTTACGACGAATAGTTTATCAGATACAGCACTTTGCATTTTTATGTGGCCACCTGGTACAACGCACGTATATGCTCCATTTAGAGCTAATTGTCAGCCTTCTGGGAGAAGCTAATGTAGCTGACTGAAAAAGTCTTCAAGTGGCACAAAATAAATTTCTGAAAGTACTCTCCAACACAAACTTTAGAACACCAACAAATATATCGTAATAAGACTCGAAATTATTGAATGTCGAGAGTATTGTCAAACAGAATAGTATCGAACTTATAGATAAGATCATATGTAATCTTTTTGTAGACATTGAAATAGACATTGTATTGAATTGTGATGTTCATACATATAATCATAGACGAAACAAAATATACATATCATATCATCCACAGTAAAAACTTGCACGCAAAAATCACATATCAAGGTATAATGGGGCTCCACGGCACATCAGGAATATACTTAAACAAACGAATTTTTCACTGGTTGAAAAATATTTGCTGGATAAATAAAATGACAAGTATCTAATTTGTACACACGCAAACTACTCACTCAAACAATTGTTGTTTTATTGAAACTTTGTTGACTGATACAGATTGTAAGATCTTTCAGGATTAATAAATAAAATTGGAAAAAAACTGCTCAGCCGAATATAGTTCGAAAATGAAAATAAAAATAAATAAAAATTGAGAAAAATTCAATCACAAGGTGGTTAGCTATATAAGTAGTATATTGAACAACTTCACCATTCATAATGTGCTGCTGAGTTCCAGGTATTGAAATTTCCTTTCAACTATACATCTCAGTTTGTGAACGCCTATAAATTAGGCGTTCACTTATTTCGAATTCAATTTCTCTTAATGATTTCGATCCAGTATTTATTGTTAGTGGAAATCTTCTATTAAGTATTTTATGAAAACTTTAATTGAATAAAATTGGTTCCAACTTGAACACCACTAATGAAATACCAAATTGATGTATTTACTGAGAAATGCAATATTGTAGTGATATTTGAACTAGATATTATTGATTGTCAATTAATGGAAGTTATTTACTATTCTCATTTGAATATCAGGAAACCCTCGTAGTTGCCAATTTATTGATAAAGGTAATCTAAGTAATGTGTGAAATATGAACATAAATACTAATATATTAAATCGGAAAGAAAATAAAAAAGTTTTTCATCCATATAATTGCTTCCAAAAATCTGATGAATTTACGATTTAAAAGATGATATATAATAGAATACACTCAGTATTATTTGCTGTCAGTTTTACAGTGAAGTCGGATTTCATGAAACAATTGTCAAAATCATAGATAAAATTATGCAAATAAAACCATTTTGTTCTAGAACTAAAAATACTAAAATATTTATATGAAGATATATTTTCAATGTTGATACTGCTCATATTTGTATATATTTCAATGAACGATTTTTTGTAAAACTTCGGTAATCCAGATATCGTACAATGAAATATGTGTGACAACATATTAATATACCTTCTATTATTTCTCAGTAAATGTTAATCTCTCAGGATTTTCCAAAAACCAATTATTCAAAATTCAATTCGATTTTATCTAATGCGCACGTGAGTTTTCTAAGTGGTTTTAATATAAACTATCATATTTTTATTTTTATAACATTATCCTAGATATAAATAACTTACAATTTCTGAGAAATAAAAATATTCAACTTCGAATATCGTATTATACTATGTTATCAATATCCAGTTTGAATCCTGTAAATTGATATGAATTCTCAGATGCTATTACCCCGAATATCAATTATGTGATAAAGTATAGCAAAGAAATTCTATTGATAAAATCTGATATTTTTTCACCAGCATTGAAAAAAATCATGCAAAAGTGACTGAAAATTTTCAAAGGAGGATTTCGTAAAAGAATGCTTTGAAAAGATATATACCAATAACGTATTTGAGCCCTAAATATCTGAATAAATTTATGTTACTCAAAGATCAAAATCATCATCACATTTAATTCCATTTCGAAATATAGCAAATCTCTTTATACAGATATCTGATTTCTAAATGAGTAGAATATCGAAAGGCTTCACTGATATCCCCAGGAATATAATATATATATATATATATATATATATATATATATATATATATATATATATATATATATATATATATATATATATATATATATATATATATATATGAATGAAGAGTTTTTAACTTTTTGAATGAAATAATCTTCTTTCACGTATTTCGGCGAAGAACCATTTTCAAAATATACTTATTATCTAAAATAAGAACAATGGGTTTCACAAATATATTAAACATTAACAACAATGTGACTTACGTATGAATTCAAGTAAAATTGCACAAACTGTTGGATCAAATGCAGTCAACACGAGCCCTCATTGTTAGTTCATTTCACTAGCTGAAATGAGAAGGTGTGACATTATGATCGCATCTGGATAAAAAGTTTCTACAATTTTCGTGATGACTTGATTAAATTTTTGTCCAAAAATTCTAGATATATATATATATATATATATATATATATATATATATATATATATATATATATATATATATATATATATATAAATATATATATATATATATATATATATTCATTGACTTTTGTTACCTGACTTTATATTACTGAATGGAAACTTCCTTCGTTGGATATTTTCTGGTTATTATTCTACTAATAAAACTGGTCATTTAAAATATACGTTTCGAATGCTATGGCCCTCTCCATCTGTATTTGATTGATATAAAAATGTTTACAATCACAAATTATGAAACATAATGTTTACGTCCACTTTAAAATATTAAATGTTGCCTAGTGGCAATATTCAATATTAAGTGGACGTAAACATTGTGTTTTGAAAGTAGTGATTTCAAAAATTTTTATATCAATTTAATATATATATATATATATATATATATATATATATATATATATATATATATATATATATATATATATATATATATATATTGTAACGTGTATATTCTCCACGTAACTGTAGCCACTGCATTCTACACTGAAATAGGTACCGTGATTCCACGCTATCAACTGATACGTCACTTTTGTTCTTCTATGGTTAATGACCTGCGTATTAAGAAGGTGAGTATCTAGGTAGCGTGGGATTAACAATCGTTCTTTTAGCAAATGGTTCTTGTAGATAAAACACCGTCAACTAATAGAATTATATTCAATATAAATTGAAAGTTTGTTAGAGTTTATTAAAATTTATTAAGTGTCTGTGGCGTCTGATAGACGGTCAGTTATGAGAAGAAATATTACTATTTCGTATTAATGTATTGTCTTGAAAATCTGAATTGATGCCTTATTTCATTTTTCCGCCATTTCATATTTTTTGCAATTATCTATATTAAATTATTTATCTTTCAATATTGAAATAATCATCTTGCATTTCTTGATTTAAAGTATTTTTATTTTATTTGCTTATTTCATTCTGTCAATTTAACACAAGATTTTTGTAGGCTAACGATGGCAAATTTCACGTGGTCATATCTTATGTTCAGTTTAATGTTGGAACATATACTGCCTTTCTTAGCATCTTTGCTTGAGAAAAATCTGAATGTTAGTTTGAATTGGCCATCGATACCCTACAGATATTCTTGGAACATATTACGTTTGAGATTGTATGTTGATTTGCCCCGAATTATTTTAGCCACTTGGTCTGGGTTTGAAGTTCACCTTGGTTAGAGCTGAAATCCACCTTGTTTGGAGTTTAAAAAGAATCTACGTTATCTGGAACAAAAATTCACCTTATCAGGGGCTTATATTCCCATTGGAAACCACAGCTGAACCAGGGCAGAAATCAAGAATACAATCCACCTCAAGAAGAAGCACAAACGTAGATGGAAAACTAAATTAATAAACAAAAAGATAAGTCTTATGTAAAAAGAGGATAGTAAATACCTACATTTTACCCAGTTGTTATTATTGAGAACAAATCAGAACCCTAATATGTTTAACCAATCTCCCTGCTAGCTAGGGCATAAATATCTATTTTAAAAAGGGAGGTTGGTAACAATATATATATATATATATATATATATATATATATATATATATATATATATATATATATTCGAATTGTTGTTGCCTGTGAACTATTTCTAATCTCTTGATAATTATTAGCAATAACAGGCTTGTTGAATCTTTAAAAACTCGATTTTATTAAACTAGTTGACTAATGTAATTGTTAATTTTCATTCAATATATTTGTGAAACTTAAAGCCAAGTGTTTTTATTTTAAATATCAGTATTTAATCATGTTTCACCAAGTGATAAGCGAAACTTCAATATTAGTTATTAAAAAGTTGACGTTTCGCCACGACATTCGTGGCTTTATCAAAACTTTTGATATATATATATATATATATATATATATATATATATATATAATATATATATATATATATATATATATGAATATATATATATATATATATATATATATATATATATATATATATATATATATATATATATAGAATTTATCTGTTAATTATTTGAGTGTAAGTAAGTGTTAGTAAGTAATTTCAACCTATTTTCTAGATGCTGTGGTAACTCAAAATTGTTCTCCTATTAGGGATGTCTTGATAAAGAAAATAACCATTTCCGAAAGCTCGGCCATATGACAAAGAGTATTATTTAACCTAGCCCAACAATTATTTTGACTGCAACCTCAAAAAATTTAGAAATAAATGTTTCCTCAACTAGTCAGTCAAGACTACCCTTCTATATATGGGGATGTCGTTGGCATCTAGACTCATGTAGCTAGCTACACAGAGTCTTTGCTTAATTAATTTCAGTTCTTCGAATAAATGCCGCAGTATTTCATTATTTGATAATTCACTTAATTTTTCAAATACCACGATAATTTTTTTTCTGAAATGATTTTCAAAATCCATCAATTTTATGTAAGTTTTAATAATTACTTTATTTCATTCTGAAGCGCTTGAAAAATCGACGAAATATTATATATATAGGTATATATAGGTATATATATATATAGGTATATATATATATATATATATATATATATATATATATATATATATATATATATATATATATATATATATATATATATATATATATATATATATATATATATAAAATTATCGTGGTATTTAAAAAATTAAGTGAATTATCGAATGATGAAAATAAATAATTTCTTTACAAATGTATGTTATGATATATTCTTCGAAGGAAGTTCAATTAGTCAAATACAGAAGAATATCATGCTTTTAAGCAGAAGAGATTCAAGGGAAATTATATAAATTGCGGTATTCCTTTTCATTCGAGCGTATTCATAATATTTCAGCTTCATTCGACTCGCTGCCTTCCGCTTTGAATCGATAGGTTAGTCTACTCAAGCTTGCAGTAAATATTGCAACAGTGTCCTGATTTAAATATGGCCACAAATATCAAAATATCAATTCAGGGGTGTTCGTTAAGTTTTTTCAGTTGCATTTCTCTAGAAAATAATATACTATTATACATATCGAAAGTAAACAAAGAGAGGCTGTAGTTTTTGAATTCATTTTATTTCTTCTGGAATACAATTTTTGATAGTTTTTATACACATATGCACAGGGTGTTCGGCACATGAACCATCAAAATTTTTTCGAGATATAGTTTGGGTCATTTGCTACCATTCCACCTCTGAACCCTGGGTCTTAAGGCTCACTTAAGGAGATATATTTTTTTGAAATTTTTTTTCTCAAATTACCCAAAATCCTGCCTTTGAACCCTAATAAGTTTTTTATTAATCCGTGTAGAAGCACTATTTTTTCAAATGAATATTCTGTAATGTTCTCCCTTATTCCTAATGCACGCTCGCCGCTTTCTTACTTGAACCGTTACGGTAGCTAGTTATTTGTTTGAAGTAGAAATATATCTCAATTTTTTTCGAACAAAATGGGATTTTATGATCGTCTATTTGAACAAAAGTCAAACTGCTAACAATAATTTAATAATTTAATACCTACCTGTTAGGTATCAAATTATTGTTAGAAGTTTAACTCATGTTCAAATAACTAATCATAAAATCTCATTTTGTTGGAACAAAAAAGAAAAATATTTCTGCCTCAACAAACAACTGGCTACCGTAACGTTTGAAGTAAGAAAGAGGTGTCGGGCGTTCATTAGGAACAAGAGAGAACAGTTCGAACAAAATTTGTAACTAGAAAATTGTTAGATATAAAATTATTGTTAGTAGTTAAACTTCTGCTGAAATAAACGATCATAAAAATAAAAATATTTTTCTCACAAAATCCGAACGATTTCAGTCTTTCTAATAGTTCAGTCCATCGGTAAAAAACTGTACAACCGTGGAATTTTGGGAACCAACACCGATTTTGATAAAAATTTGGATTCAAGCTCTACTTACCCTCTTCAAAATCTATACTCTTCCAAAATGTGCTTTTTATTTTTTAGGGGTGAAGACTACCTCTTATCGCAAAAAACTAAAAAATCGTAGATTTTAGCATGTATTTAGTTGAAATAAAGTTTAAATGAATTATTTGTAGATATGTTGATATACTCAAATAAGTTCATGATTAATCAGATACATGCAACCCCTTCAAATCATCCCCTGATGGTAGTAATTTCTAAAACTAGTTTTAAAGGTATTCATAACTTGAAATAATTGAAAATTGCGTCATATTGAATTATTATACTCTATTTGAATGAAATTATTATTTGCCGAGACGCTTCAACCCTTGTAAGTCTTTTTCCGAGAATATGAATTATTGAAAAATAAACTCAACGGTTTTTTCACAATAAGAAATGATTCAAAAGTGCATTAATATTGAGTCGAGGATATTTAATCAGCGATATAACTCTTGTCATTCTTCAAACACAACCCTTATAAAAGCCACCCCTTGTGACCAAATATATAAAAAAAAATTTGCAGTAATAATGAGAGAAAATGATAAAACTTTATATGTACTAAATATAGTTTCTCGTTTCCTCGTCGCTCTCGGTATCCACGTCTTCCTCAAAATTGGTGTCCTGTTTAAACAAGTGTCTTCACTGCAGGTTCTGTACATTGTATTGCAAAAGGGGCCTACTCGTCGGTAACCGCACGCTGAACCGCATCCCTTTTGCAATTACAAAATATCATTTGCAAAAGCTCCTCAGTTACCGGTTCATTTTGGTTTTTGATTGGATGTAAAATTCCGTCAATTTTAATCCAACCCCAATCAACAGAATTAATAATTTCGTTACCTAGCCATATTATGTGCTCATTGGAAGCACCAACTGTTGGGACAAGAGATGACAATCTAACAGCCTTTTTTTAGTGGTTAAATTATAAATGAGTTATATCTAATTTGTTCGAAGTATTCAAACAAGTTTGTTACACGTTTTAGTGCATTTAAGGTATAGTGTCTTTAGGAAGTCCAAACAAAATTTCGGTACAGTATCTACCGGCTTCTAAAATAGCTTCAAGCGTTGAAGAAATATTATAAAAAATCTTCGCCTTTTCTCTTACGTCGGAACGTTTTTCTAAAATGTCGATTAATTTTTTAAAATCTTTATTGAAGAAGGCAGAACTTGAGTCACATCCAGTGAAGCTGTGAGAAAATAGTATCAAATCTGTACTCTTTGGATATTCAATTTCTAAACTTTTAGAAGAATGCCAGTGAAGCGGAATTTTGCTCTGAAATTAAAAACTTAAAAAGTTGGTTTTTCGACGACTACTCCCTCATTTTTTAAGCTATAATATTTAAAAAAAAACATTCTGTAGGGAATTTCAAGGTTTTTGGCACCACGTTGATTGAAAGTTTTTTTAACCTTTCATTTGAAAAGGGTAGACCTCAAAGGGCTGCAATGAGCCAACATATCTCCTTCAATTTTCATGATACAAAAATAAAAAAAATATAAAAATTTTTAGTAAGGAAAACTCTACAATGTACATAAGAAAAAGTTTTTCATATCATGAATAGTTTTCGGTTTATTTGAAAAAAATGCATTTTTTTCAAAATTATGCAAATGCAATATTCAATTCAAACAACAATTTTTTATAAATTAAGCATTCTATACTTGTCAAATCACATGGATCATATAAATAACACTTATGTTAAGATAACTGAAGGTGGGTTACGATTAATTTAATTTAGGGTGGTCATGACGAGGGAGTCAATGTTATTAAAAAAAAAGAAAAAAAAAGTTACTTAATTTTTGTTATAAGTCAGTCAATTCTTAGACAAAAGACTTGTATAAGAACTGATTTTGTAGGTTTTTTATGGTACTTTAAAAAGAGACTCTTCAGTTTTACCCAAAAATTTCACTATTTTCAAATTATTTGATGTACCTACACATTTTTCAATTTTGGTTTTTCCGAAAAATAACCACTCTTCAACGAGTAATAACTCAGACGTTGTTGGTTTACAAAGGTCATACGATAACGAATCTCCTTTCTTTCTTATTAGCTATATTTTTGTTTCAGATGATTTTTTCGATAAAATGAAAAGTTTTTCAGTTATTCGTAAAAAACTGTTCAAGAACATGCGTTTTTTCAATGAAAATTGCACAGTTTCAATCGTTAATAACTCGAAAATTATCAACTTTACAAAAAAACTTCTTGAAACAAAAGTTGCTTAGAATTGATCAGTGTATCAATTTCTGATGTTATTTTGATTGAAATCATTTTCATTCCCTAGAAGGGGTAGCTTTCACCCCTAAGGCAGAAGCACACTTCGGCACATTATAGATTTCAAAGAAGGTTATAAATACTACCTAAATCCCAATTATCAAGGAAATCGACCTTGATTCTCAAAATTCCACGGGAAAATGGCTGGTGACTGGACTATAAAGGAATATCCGTAATTTGAGGCAGAAATGTTTTTTACGTCGATGTTTAGCATACCGTTAGAAAGGTCATTGAGTAGAGAACTTTTTAAAAGGAAGTGAAGCTCTCATTTTTTGTTACTTTTTTTAACATTGAATTTTGAAATTGATTTATTTTCACAAAATCACTAATTTTGTGGAATAAAAATCCTAGCATTTGGTACTGTCAGTTGTAATGAAAACTATTAATTATTTGAACAAGTATACAGTGCAGAATATTCAATTGAAAATCGGGTTTAAAGAAGGGATTTTGGGTAATTCGAGAAAAAAATTTGAAAAATTATATCTCCTCAAGGTCTCCAGGGTCCAGAGGTTGAAAGACAGCAAATGACCCCAACTATATCTCAACAAATTTTGATGGTTTATGTGCTGAACACCCTATATATATATATATATATATATATATATTGAAACTCGGTGCTGATCCACTAACCATTATGTCATACAAATATAC